>VDFB02180166.1:0-30710 GCA_007258455.2 Sequoia sempervirens
GACGCCTCATCAGGAGGTAATTTTATATTTTCTAAGGTCAAAAATCATGCTTAAGAGAAGGGACGCCAACTTGAGAGAAAAGATGGATTTTTAAATTATTAAAAAGTCAAAAATTGCTTAAAGAAAAAGGGACACCATTCCTGGAGGGAAATGAGGTTATTTCAAATTTGAAAATTAGGGCGCCCCTTCTAGAAGTTTCTGGAGATTCCTTGCTGAGTCTATATATTGAGACCTCTTCTCTTCATTTGAGCATCTCATGTCTTCAGTAATGTTATGCTGCCGAAATGGTATCAGGATTGCTTCGAGAAATGTATGCCTCCTAGCCTTGGCTCGACTTCTTGCTTGAAAGATAGCAACAAGTGGAGAGTTAGTTGTAGTTGAGTGATTTTAGAGTGAGATTTTTGCATTGTAGCGGTTATTGTGCATTTGTAGTTCAGTTTAAAGCTTGTTAATAAAGTTCTGAAGTTGTTGTTTCAGTATAGCTGCATGTTGTTTTTTTCTCATAAGTCAAAAAATAAAAATATATTCATTCTGGGTATTGGCTAAAACCATTTCTATGCCCTAGTCGCCCCATTGTGTGCAAAGTTTGGTGAATTTTAATGAAGAATCTGATTTTATCTTGTTGGTAGAACATTTCTGGAGGCCGTACCATTCTGTTTTTCCTGGCAAATGCTTAGAAAATAAATTTACAAGTTTTTAGAGTCATTTCTTGATTAGAATCTTGTTGCCATCTTGATAGTGTTCATTTGCATCAGATTTCATGTCATTTGGACAAGTCTAGAGAGTTATGAGCATTTTAGTGAGTTACAGTGTTGGTTATGCATTTTCAGTCTATGCTCAGTCATATCAGATTGTTAGAGTTTGCTTTAGGAGCTGGGTTCAAGTCCTAGAGTCTTATTAAGCTTTGGAGAGATCTTATCCGTTATTGCAGCATTGGAGAGCTTCTAATCTTATGTTCTTGGTAGGCACTCTCTATTACATTGTAAGCTAAGCAGTAGTACTGTCAGCATTTTCTAATCTATCTCTTCTTGCTCATTGTAATACCCACTGAATAAGTGGAAGAGGCTGGCTTGCTGCCTATTTTATATTTTGTACTTGCTTTGTAATTTCCTTTCTTAGTATCTCCGCCTTATGATAGCTCCATTTGTAATTCCTTTCTTAGTATCTCCGCTTTATGGTAGCTCCATTCCCACCTTGAGTTGGAAACCACATTCTAGGCATTGAGTTTACTTTCAGCATTGTACTTCTTTCCAGTTGATACTGACAACCCTCTTGCCATATGACAGCATCATTCTCATCTCGAGATTGAGTGTGCATTCTTGGCAAAGAGTTACTTGCAAACTGTTGGTTTGGGTTTGTGCTAACCTTAACAGGTGCTTCTTGGTTGATGTGTTATTGAGAAAATTGAAAAAATTGGTCCGGGTTTTTACAAAGCTATAGTGGAAAACATTGCAGAAGTTTGGAGCATATTCTATTGCAATAACTTTTGTAATTAGCAGATATTTGGCATTGTAAGACTGTAAACAATAGTATTGTTCCAGTCACTTCATTATTGCATTTACTTTGTGTTTAATTTCAAACATTGTAACCCATGGATGGTTTAACGCCAGTGTGGAGGAATTAATCATTGCAATTTTCATATTTTCCCACTGTTTAAGTGGTGAATCCCCACTGTTCAGTGGATGCCCGCCGCAACGGATGAATTAGTTAGTTTTGAAAACTTCCATGGCTGGTTCACAACCTAAGTTTATTTCAGTTTGTAATAAATACTCTGCCATATGATAGCACCTCGCCTTCAAAGGGATCTTGTGTGCACATTCTTGATGTTGAGTTTATTTTACACTTCAAGTTGTAAGCAATTCCAGTTGTTGAGTTTTAGATCTTAGGGATCCTTTGACCATATGCCCGCCCCTCTTCCTTCAGTGGTTTTAGGGCACATTCTTGGTTAGAGTTACTTTACCGCATCGTTTTGGTTTGGAGCTAAGCTTAACAAGTGCGTGTTGCATTGTAATTGCCATTAAAATCAAGAAAAATTTTGGTTGGCATATTTCATTGCCACTCCTTCTCCAGTTTCAAATATACAAACTATTGATATTTTGTCAAGCTCTCCATCAGCCATCCCCAGTTTGTCATCTTCATCTTATGACATCACTTCTAAAGCTGAATTTAACAGATTTATGAATGAATATTTGCAAGGTCAACTTGGTGTGCAATCTACTAGAGCAGTCATGACAAATACTACCCCAATTATCACCATACCGGTCATTTCTACAGAAGTGGTTGTGACACAAGAGTTGATGGTCAATCAAGAAGCTTATACTTCCTCTCTTCCCCCTTGGTTGGTATCTCAAGTATCAAAGAGACAAACAAATGATTTGTCCAGAAGAGCTCAATCTTGAAGATATAGCCCCTCCAAAAGCCATGGGGAAGAAAAAGGCCAAAGTACATTCAATATTTCATGTTGACAGGACTGGTCATAAGTTTGCGGAGATTGGTATACCACCACAAGAGGAAGGAGATGTAAACATGGAGGAATACACTGTCACTAGAGTCCAGCTCAGCAAAGTGACAAATGAAAATGCCAAGATGGATGCACAAGTAAGTCCTAGATGCGTTGGCAGGAAGGCTTGACAAAATGGAACAAGCCCGAAACATGTATAAACAAAAGGTCGAGCGTTATGCAACTGTTTTGAGGAGGCTTGTAGGATCTTCAGTCAATGTACAACCTTTGGCTATGATAAGCACTGAGGACCCAGCTGTGGAAAAGGCAGAGAAGTTTGCCTCCAAAGGTAAAGTGTTGTATGATTTCATTGATGAAATTGTAGAACATGCTTCACAGGTTATAATTGTTGCAAATGAGAAGGCCACTCAAATAGCCAAGCTCAAAACAAAGCTTGATGAAGAACAAAGTATTATTTCCCAAGAGAAAAAGGAAATGGAGAAATGCCTATCATTTTGGTCACAAATGAAGCAAGCAAAGCTCAGTAAGTTGATGGAAGTTGGGGTAATTTCCGACAAGGAGAAATATGTGGAGGTAAGAGAATCACTCAAGCACCGCATCCAAGTGATCAAGTCTCTTATCGAAGATCTCCACCAAGTGCAAGAAGATGTCAAAGGACATCATAAATGGGATTAAGGAGTTACCAGGCAAGCTCCTTGAAGATCATATTTTCCTCCTGGCCAATGAACTTTCCCAGATCTAGAAGGAAGTCGTCATGAAGCAAGTGGAGGATGCAAACTTTTCAAAGACCTCCATGCATGTTATTTGTGATATACAGCTAACTCTTGATAATCTCAAGACACATCTTGACAGGTACAAAAAGATTCACTCATCTGCCAAGAGATCAATCACCAAAATTCACACCATTGTGGATTACACTATTGGTCTAGATGAGGCATTCGTCCTAGAGACAAGAAAGAGATATGAAGACTTTTGTGCCCAAAACAAGGAACCATGAAAGCTTCTTTTCTCCACTGTTGAATATTTTTATGCTTTCCTTTACGCATTTTGTAAATAGTTTTCGACATCTTAAATGTCTTTTGAGCAAATGTAATTACATGTAAAATCTGAGATGTTTTCTTAAACAGATGGACAACATTTTTGGCTAAGTCAAAGTTAGGTGAAATTTTCCTAATTTAACTCACCTAACTTTCCTAATTTTTCTCATCTAATTTCCAAGATTTTCTCTCCCCTCTCTTTTATAAATAAGAGGGATTTCCATTGTAATCTTTATCTTTTATCTCTTGCAATGAAGTACTGTTCATTTTGAAACAAATGTATGAAACTTTGTGTTCATCTTTGTGAATCTAAATCTGATCAATAAAGAAGAAAGTTGCATACCATACTTTGTGTTGGAATCGATTCTCTTATGGTTTGATCAAATTGGTGGTGATTAGTGTGTGAGATCTAAGGGCTTTGAATAAATCTGTGTAGACTTTGTGTTACACTCTTTATTCAGATTTGTGTTTATATGTTTGGTTAACTATTGGTGGATTATCTACAAGACTTTGTGCTTGTAATTGTTCATGTTGTTCATGGAATTTGTTGTATCTAAGAAGAGTTTGTGCTTCTAATACAACAAACGTTACATCTTTCAAGCATCCATCGGTGAAATGCTACGAAACAACTTTGTGCCTTCGTGAGCTTTTCTTTCTTATTTTATTGTTTATTATTATCATACCTGGTATCTCTAAGCTTTGCTTTCATAAGATAGAGATATTGGAATTACTATTTTTTTTTAATTTAAAGTTGTATCGAATCGGAACTATCAACCGTGAAGCATTGTAAAACATATTCTTTGAAAAAAAAGAGAAGTATGAATGTGACACACCCCCCCTCTCATAATTGTAGTGTACATTTTGTGAATACTTAATTAGTTTTACTTTAGTTTCAGTTAGCAGTAGGAAGAGCGCCTCCCCTTTCTGAGAGGAGAGATTATATCTCACATAGCTGTGGTTGAAATCAAGGTTGTGTAATCTGTTGAAAAGGGATTACATAATTTTCACCCAACACAGGCAATACCTTGTGGGCAACAAATTTTGTGTTAAAACGAATCAAAACAGCCTGAGACATTTCCTAGGGCAGTGAGATCTCAATGATCTTCAACAAAAGTGGGTAAGTGAAATATAACGAACCAATTTTTTCAATTTTTCAATTACAACGAGCAGAGCAATACACAATTTTTAGGGTTAGCACTTAAACCAAACGATGCGGAATTCAACTCTAACCAAGAATGTACACCGGGATCCCGAGTTGGGCAAGGTGTGATAATATGGTCAGAGGATCTCAATGCAATGCTGATAAAGGAACTCTAACCAAGAATGCGCCAGATGACGACGAACATATGGTCAGAGGGTCTTAATGCAATGCTGATATGTTGGCGTTTAAATTCGCACCTCTGGAATGCGGATTTGAAACGGACAGCTATGCACAGATAAACTGCTCTTCAAATTAGGAGGGGAAGCTCCCTCTTGCTGATGGTGTTTGAAAGAAAGTAAACTAAACTAAGTTGCCTATCTTTTTGATCAGCTTAGAGCACAAGGTTTATTAAACACAAATGCCGCAGCTGAAATTTTCTGATATAAGAATTTCAACTACGACTAACTTAAACTAAAGACGTTCCTAACCTCTCAAGTAGTAGCAGAGCAAGAGAAGTTAGAAATTAACAAGGTAGATCTTCTGACAAAATACTTCAATAAACTCTATTCCAACAAACATCTACACACTTCAATGTAAGCTGAAATCTAGATCACAAAAGTAGAACATAAATAATGGAAATCTGAGATTTTCGACCAAGGCAAAGGAGGCTCATGATTTTATTACTCAAATCTTTGGAACAAAGCTCACTTCTAACATGCCTTGAACAAGAAATTGCAGCTAAAGAGGCTTGCAAACTTATTCTTAACACAATAGAAAACAACAATCACACTAACTCCTTGTTGGCTAAAGAGGCTCAACAATTTGCTATCACAACACAATTTGAACAATACTTGAGTAACAAATAGAAGGCACAATAGGCTCAGCGTTTTGTTCTCACTAGCACGGTTAAAAGAAACTAAATGAGCAAAGGCTCTTATTTATAAAGAAGCAGAGAGTAGGGAACCCTAAAATCTCCTTGCTTTCACAATCTAGGGCTTGCTCAAAAGCAAGCTTTATTACTAAATCTAGAAAGAAGATAACATCTAAAACCCTAGAAAGTAGAAAAAGCGGAAACGCCAACTATTACATCTTATCTTCTTTCTCTTCTCAAAGAATGGATAAGAATCATTCCAAGAATAGAAAGAAAGCGGAAAGAAAGATTCTAGAAGAAAGCTGCTTTAAAGCTCGATCCATCCGTTAGGAAATTAGAAACTGTGTTCGGTTGCATCTATGCCCTCAATAGCAAAACACCGCTTTTCAAGAATATCTTCAACATCTGCAATAGATCTCGGAAATCTTCGACATCACTGGCGCTTTCAACTTTCTGACATCATCAAATATGACCTATCCTTCCACCAACTGGACTACAACTGCGAACAACACTCTTATGTTTTCCTTTCATTCACTTTAGTACAATCTTCTTGTTGTTTGTTTTTGTGCATATTCCATATCCTTTCACATTCACCCTTTGAGAGAGTAACGCTTCCACTAGAATGGAAAAACTTCGATCATATCGTGCTTCTAGACCTAAATCAATCTACCATCTCTGACTGGATCTCCCTAGTAGCCGGTTGTAATGCTTTGCAGCGATTATGAACTCAAGACTCTGAACGATATAGGGATTGACGCTGCTGCGAGGAGTCCGGAATGTCCTAGGTTCTTGATTGAAGCGTTGCCTGCTCTCTCCAAGGCATGCAAATCGAACACCGGCTTGATATGATGCAAGTCCGTCTCAGCTATTTTGATGTAGTCGTGAAGAGAGCTGATCTGGGTCTTGAAAACATTGGGAGGTATTCCATTTCAGAAAACTTGAAGAATGACTGTAAACTCGCCTAGGTTCTGACAAGTTTTGAGCGATTTCTATTTTTAGAATGCTAATTTTTGTGCTCCAACAGACAAATTTTTGAGAAATTTTTCTGAGATATGGGTTTTGTCTCAGAATTTTGTTGCAAGACAACCCAGATCATCTGTTTTTGAAAATTTTGAATTTTGCCTGAAAAAGCAGCAAACTCTAATTTCTTCAATTTTTCCCAAAAAAAGTTGGCACCTGGGTTTTGTTCAAAACAAGATTAGAAATGGACCCAGTTGATTAGATTTGCAAAACCCTGACGTTTGATCGAAAAAACAGCCAACCCTAGGTTTTGAAATTTTCTTGAAAAAAGTTGTGATATGGGTTTTCTTCAGAAGACTGATTGGAAAGGACCCAGATGGTTGAAATTTGAAAGCACTGAGGTTTTCACTGACATGCAAAATAAAAGCACTTGCTGCAACTTGATGAAGTTCTTGAAAATTTCTTCAGAAGATTAAGGCAAAAAGACCCAGATAACAGAAGAAAGAAAAGCCTTGGCCTTTTGCTTGAAAAATTCGATCTTCTGGAACAAAAAGCTTGAAAAAGCAAGGGTTTATGCTTGCTGATTTGAAAAATCTGATGTAAAACCAGCAAAGATGAATTCTTGAATCACAAAAAAATTTCAAACTTGCTGCTCCAACTTTCTCCTCTGGATGCTACCTGCAAAAATAATGAAAAATACATTGAAAGAATGATGTTAAAAAGACTTTAGGGCTTTGGATTAGGTTTTGCTTTCTTTGCTTTTATTTCCAAAACCCTAAAACTCAGCTTCCTTGAACTTGGACGCCATCTTCCTTTTGCAATTTTGAAACTTTTTGAAAATCTCAAAAATTTCTCTAAGGCATGAACATTTGGGCGCCCTTCTTCACCAGGGGCGCCCACTTCCTTTAGTGTTAGTCAATTTTTATTTATTTTTTTCAACTTTTCTCCATTTTGACATGCTACTTCGCCTCTGATTTCCCGTTGACAGATTGACCCGACAGGCGAGCTGAAGGTTTCACGGCGGAGCTTGACTGATTCTAAGAAAGATGTTCTGGAGGCATCTCTGGCGAAAGACTTCATCTTGACCTCCAAATTCATGGGAGCCTTTTCCTTCCAGGGGCGCCCATTTCACCCAGAGAGCCATTTTCATGATCTTCAAATTTCTTCATTAAATCCTCTTCTACAGACGATCTCATCGAATCTGGAGCTCCGGGCATCAGATCTACTGCCTGTTATGCTCATCGCGAAGCTGACGAGATATGAGGTGGGGTCCTCTAGGATGATCTTCGCCAAAAAGTTAATTCAAGGTCTCCAAAAGTTTGGGCGCCCATCTTGGCTGGGGGCGCCCATGTCCACCAGACTTGGTTTATTTTTGATCTTTCTGTGTTTGCTTCCGAAACTTCGTTCTCAGCCTTCGTCGAACCTTAGTTTCAGCTCCTCGTATCTGGTGACTGCGAACTCTGATTGAAGTGTTGGATATCTCGTTTGAAAGCTGGAACAATTGTGAAGAGATCTCGTTAGATACTTGTTTGCAAATTCATCTGTTAGGGCCCTTGAAAACTTGGGCACCTTTCTTCACTGGGGGCGCCCACTTTGCCAACACTTAGTCAAATTTTGATATTTTTTAAATTCTTCGCGTTGTCTTTAGTTTGGATACCCCTGTTTGACGTTGAATTCCGGATAACTGAGTGATCTGATAACCGCACCGCTGAATCCATCACGGAGCTGGCAGAGAACTGAACAAATTTGACTGGAGGCGAAAACCCTAATTCTGACATTTGATGCCTTAAAAAGATGGGCGCACTTTCTTCACTAGGGCGCCCATGTCTGGCAGTGTTAGAAAATTTTCATCATTTTTTCCACTTCTTCCTCATTCTTTGCGCATGTTCATCATCTTGCCTTCTGCTGTGAGTTTGAATGCTGAAATTGTCGCCTGGCAGCCGACTGACCTCCATTGATGACCTCGGAGCTCCTGATACACTTCTGAAAAGCAGAATAGACCCAGTAGGGCAAAACTAATCTTTTTAAAATTCTGACTACACCAGCCTGATATGGACGTGTTTTGAGCCAATCAAAATCAGTTCGGACCCTGTCGGGCCAACTTTCTATTTTTAGAAAGTTTTGCCAATATCCATTTCCAAAGAAACCCAGAAAACGTTACTAATTTCAGAAAATTTCTAAAAATAGCAGTTTTCCTAAAATTTAGGGATGAAAAACTAAGATCTGGGTTTTGTTGATAAAGCTGCTCTTAGCAGACCCAGATTGTCAGATTTTGAAAATTTTGCGCTTTAACCCCTCATGCAAGACATGCATACCCAAATTTTGACTTTTTTGACTGATTTAACAAGACCTTTACTCATTTCTTCAAAATGTCTAAGTGTAACAAAAATTTTAATTTTGGGGTACAACATGATACAAAGAACTCTAACCAAGAATGCGTCAGAGAACGACGAGCATGTGGTCAGAGGATCCCTACCAACTAATATGCTGAAGTAACTCGACGTCAAGAATGTGCTTTCCAACCCAAGATGGAATTGGAGCTACCATATGATGGAGATGCTAAGTATTACAATGCAAATAAGAGAAGAAGTAAGGTGGCTGACAGTACTACTGTTCAGCTTACAATAATTAGAGATTTGCCTGCCAAATACATAGAATTAGAGAGTCTAACCATGCTGCAATTTAGTATAATGTCTTCTCAATGATCACAGACTTTCAACCCCAAACCCAACCCAAATAATAGACTTTACGCAAACTGATATGACTGATCAGCAACTTGAAAGACAGAACCAGCAACATAGAACTTTACAAAAATACTCATATCTCACTCATCTCTCAACCAAATGACCTCAAATCTGATGCAATGCACTCCTATGACAAGGGCGACCAAGATGCATACCAAAGATCACACTTAAACCCACGTGTTTATTTAACACGCTTCCCAATGCAATTCAAAGAGGGGCGGCCTGTCAAGAAGGGCGAATTTCTTTAATAAAATCAAGTTCATAATAAAATCTGCAAATTGGCACAAAGGGGCGCCCAGCATAGACAAAAGGAAATATGCAATACCCAAAACGAATATATTTTTATTTTCTGAGTTATGAATTAAACTACAGATTCAGCCCTATTATCAACAACTCCAGAAAATGACATAAATGCAATAAACTGAACTACAAGCAAACTCAAACTACAATGCAAACCTCACTACAAAATCCCTCAACAATAAGCAAACTTCTCCACTAGGTACTATCTCTCAAGCACGGAGTTGAGCCAATGCTAGGAGGCATTCATTCCTCGAAGCAGTCCAGCACCATTTCGGCAGCATAACATTACTCAAGATATCAGATACCCAAATGAAGACCCAAGACTTCCTTTTATAATTTTGTGAAGACCTCTGCAGAAGCTTCTAGATACCCTAATTCTTTTCCCTCCAAGAAATGGCGTCACTTTTCTTCAAGGCTTCATTTTTGACTTTTTAATGAAATTCATCTCTTCAAGATAGGCGTCCAACTTAAAGCTTCAATTTTGACCTTAATAAATATAAAATTACCTCAATGAGGCGCCACCCCTTAAAGACCACCTTTTTAATGCAACATTAAGTTATGAGACTAGGCCAAGGGGTATTATAACATTAAAATATAACATTGTTTAAATGAAATGAACTTATCTCTCCAAAAATTCATCCCAAGGCCAAAATTGAACAAACCAACTAAGTCGACTGAAGAGGAAAGCCAACTATGCCGAGAACGAAAGACCACTGCCAGAAATAGAATTTACTAAAAATAGTAAATTCCTGAAGGTGCTCGGAATGCCAAGAAAAACACACCACCGCGAAGCTCTCTGAAAAACCCAGAAAGAATCCGCCATTTAATCATCAATTCACGAGCAATAGCAACCTCCAAAACACGAAACCCTAATTTCACCTTCCGAGTAGCCTACAGGTCTCCGGAATAGGCCAACAGTCAACTGAAAAGATCATGCTTGAGAAGGGGACATTACAGTAAGTAAATTGCAGTCATATGACTTTGACATTACTTATGTCAAAGGGACCCAAAATGTTGTTGTTGATGCTTTGTCTCACCGACTACATTTGAGCTCCATGGTTGAGATTTCAGAGGATTGGAGACATCTAATTACAATAGAGTATGCCAAAGACTCTTGGGCTTCTAACATAGTTGAGGGTTCAGTGCAAGATAGCAGATATTTAGTTGTAAATGATCTTATCATTTACAAAGGGAGGATCTTTTTGACCCCAAGATCAAAGATGAAGAGCACAGTACTGAGGACCTTTCATGATGTGCCCATGGCAGGACATCCCAGGTATTTCAAAACTTAGAGGCAAATACGAGAGCGTTTCACTTGGAAAGGTCTCAAGTCAAATGTTCTTTGGTATGTCAGAGAGTGCCTTGTTTGTCAACAAAATAAATAGGAGCATACCTATCCTGCAAGGTTACCTTAGCCACTTCCAATTCCTAACAAGAAGTGGGAATGCTTTTCTATGGATTTTATTACGGGCTTGTTGAAAGTCCAAGGTAGAGACTTTATCTATGTAGTTGTTGATTGCGTCACAAAGTATGCTCACTTTTACCCGATAGTAGCTACATATTCAGCTACACAGGTAGCAAAGTTATTTTTCCGTGAGATATTCAGATTGAATGGGTTACCTCAGAGCATTGTCAGTGACAAGGATAGTTGGTTCTTGAGTAATTTCTTGTAGGAGTTATTCAGATTGTGTGGGACCGAGCTTACTCCGAGCACCAACTACCACCTGCAGACATATGGTCAAACGAAGATTGTAAATAAATGGGTGGAGGGATATCTCAGGAACTATGTTGTAGGGCAGCAAAAGGCTTGGTTGAAATGGATTTACCTCTGTGAGTATTGCTATAACACCACTTACCATTTATTGATTCAAATGACACCGTTTATGGCCTTGTATGGTTATGAGGCACCTAGCTTTCTTGACTTACTGTTGAGTGACAGTAGAATGCCTAGTGCTGGGGACCTATTGTAGGAGAACCAGGATATTACGAGGGCTCTTTGTGAGAATATTCAGAAGGTACAAAATCAACAAAAACAGTATGCAGCCAAAAGAGAGTTGAGCATTTTTTTGAGGTAGGGGATATGGTGTATCTACTGTTGCAGCCCTATCACCAGTCTACTCTTAAGAAGAGTGGTGCAGAGAAACTCAAGCCATGATACTGTGGCCCATTCAGGATTATCAGGCAGGTAGGCGAGGTGGCTTATGAGTTGGAGTTACCAACAGATAACAGGGTACACATTGTATTTCATGTGTTCTGCCTCAAGAAGGTGTTCGGACATCGTGTTGTTTCTTCCACAGCTTTACCACACCTAGATGATGAGGGGAAATTGATTCTAGTGTCTGAGGCCATCTTAGATGCCAGAGAGAGACAATTGCAGAGGCGGGTCATCAGGGAGTATTTGATTAAATGGAAGGACTTTCTAGTTGAGGATGCTACATGGGAGAGCAAGGAGATTCTGCAGCATCTCGAGTTGAGATTGTTTGGGGACAAGCAATTTCAAGGAGGGTGGATTGTAATGTCCCCTTCTAGCTAGACATCAGTCGTCAGCAGGATTAGCCTATCAGTTGACCCTCGTAGGCTAATGGGATTGGATAGAAGGTCTTTTGTGGCAAAAACCTAGTCAATGGATGGTTTATTTCTTCTCCAGAGTTTAGTAAGTTTCAGGGTTGGCCTTTGCAGAGGTTTCAAGACTCATTTTCTCATACTTACTATTTAAAGTAAGTCATTCAGTTAGGGTTACTATTTTTAGCAAGGCGCCTGAATGGGATATTTTGGCAGTGTTGATTCCAGTATTCAATTGGCTAGGAGAAATAAGGAGTTTTGCTAAGTTATAATGTTTAATTATTATTAAAGGTAACTTTAATAATAATTAATATTTTTTTGTTATATTATAACATAAAATTTGCACTTTATGCTTGAGGGTCAATTCATCATTAAAAAGGGAGCCATTTAATTGATTGTTTGGGGCACCAATTTCAAGGATATATTATAATGTTCCAAAGTGCAAATATTATTTTATTTTAAATGATCAAACAGGCAAAGGAGGGAATCGAATTTTATGAAGAAGTATATAAGGCTGCCAAGAGAGGTCGACTTCATCTTTGGAGCATTTGACAACTTCATTTCATGAACTCTTTGGCATTTGGAGAATAGGGACGAGGGCTTTTGCATTTTTCAGAGCGTATTAGCATTGGAGAGCATAGCTCCTTTAATGTATTAGCATTCTGAGGTTGTGAGACTATCAACTGAAGTTTTCTTTACTGTTGGCTTCCCCCAAGAGTCAAGTTTGAGCCGATTGGAGGAATTATTCAAGGGTTACAGGCATATCCATCGTTGTGAAGGGGGAATATTCCAAGGGCTTCTTTGTTCATTGCTGGAAACACATTCTCAAGTGTAATGAACCGGACCAATTTTTTCAATTTATTTCAATGAACACACTAATGCAAGAAGCACCCGTTAGGGTTAGTCCAAAACAAAACCAGCAGTTTGCAAGTAACTCTTTGCCAAGAATGCGCACTCAATCTCAAGATGAGAAAGATGTCATATGGCAAGAGGATCGTCAGTACAACTAGAAGGAATTACAATGCTGAAAGTAAACTCTACACCAAGAATGTGCTTTCAAACCCCAGTAGGGAAAGTAGCGACCATCTGGCGGAGTAACAAAGTAAATACAATGCTGAAAGAAAGCTCTACCACTTATGCAGCGGGAGCGAATACAATGTAAGAAGTGCAAAGCTTCAATTCCCTTCTTGGCGGAATACCATCCAAGAACTTTAAGTATGTAGTTCATTCACCCATCTCTGGCGGTAAACCGTCCAAAGATTATTAGGTTTGCTGCTCTAAAACTAAATAATTGCAGAATATAAAAATGACTGAAATAGTACTACTATTAACAGCCTTACAATGCACAATCTGCAGATTACAAAGTGTTACAAACTGTTAAACCAAAGCAACAACTGATAGAATGTTGTTCCGACTTATTTGACTTCACAATATTGATAAAACAATGCTTGAACTGAACTTCTGGAAGTCTGATATAAAATCAGCAATTCTGGAAACACCAACCAGCAACACAGTAACCCACTAAAAAGCTCATAACTCACTCAAAACCCAACCAAATCACTTAAAACTAGATGCAAACGAGAGCTAGAATGCTGACAATGAAAACCTAACTGAGAAACTACTGACAAACTGTGATATTATTTTTTGGCACACTTCCCAAGACAGCCCTGAATGGTACGGCCAAGGAGAAGGGCGATTTTGAGAAGATAAAATCATACACTCAATAATAAAATCTGAAACTCACCAAAGAGGGGCGCCCTAGGATGAGGAAGCCATATGTAAAGTACCCAGAACCAACAAAAATTCATGCAAAGACTTATGAGCAGATTTCTACTTCAGCCAAACCCTAACCAGCAAATGCAAAACTGACAAAATCTTTGAAATCTTCAACCTTGATGATCTTCTGCTTGTCTGGATGAAAAGCAGTCTCTGAAGCCTTAGCTAGGTGCTATCTTTCAAGCACGAAACCAAGAGAAATGGCTAGGAGGTATGCATCCCTCGAAGTAACTCTGAAAGTATTTCAGCAGCATAACAATAAGGTAGACAAAAGATAACAAAATGAAGAGCAACTGCCTCCTTATATAGACCCTTTGAGAGAATCTCAAGAAACCTCTAGAAGGTGCGCCCCACTTCAAGACCTTTTTAGGTTTTTGACTTTGACTTGGCTGCTTCCTCAAAAGGGCGTACCTTTTCTTTAGTGATAAAATCACTTTAAAATAAAACATATTCTTCTCCAAAGGTTGGCGTCCAATTTCTCTTAAGCAATTATTCACTTTAGAAATATTAAAATATTTCCCCATGAGATGACCACACTCAAAGTCCCCCTTTTTAAAATAACTTAAAGTTATACAGCTAGGCCAAGGGGTTATAACGTTATAATATAACATTATTTTAATTAAAATACTTATCTCTCCAGAAAATGCATCAAAAGGCCAAAACAATATTACCAACTGAATTGCCAGAAGAGGAAAGCCTGCTGAGCTAATGCTGACTGGACCACTGCTAAAAATAGAATTTACTAAAAATAGTAAATTCAAGAAGTTGCTCGGAATGCAATGCATGCGACACCATTGCGAAGCTTTCTGAAAACCCAGAAAGAGTCCGCAATCCAAAATCCCAAACTTCAAGATGTAGCCGTCATAACTTACTAAAAATAGTAAGTTTGGAAAGGTTGCCCGAAGTAGTTGCAAGTCATACCTCTGCGAAGCTCTCTGAAAACCCAGAAGGAAACCAGAATCCAAACATCCAAACTCCAACAAGCAGAACCCTGAATCTTCAAGAGAACCCATCAAACAGCCGGAAACCCCAATTCTGCCACTGACTTGCTGATAGCACACTGGGAATAGGCTACCAATCACTGAAAAGTGAAGTGCTAAAAACGGGGACATTACAGTCCGCCCTTCCCAAAATTGCTTGTCCTCAAGCAATACCACCATAACTCCAGAAAAGTTAAAACTAATCCATACCAAAACAAGTATGATCCCAGGTTCCCAAACCCATCTCAGGAAGGACCCACCATGCCGATGCTGCACCACTCTGATCACATCAGTGAAAACATCATGCCAATGTTGCACTACCCTTCCATGTAACTCCAAAGTGTTACCATCCATGTTACCCAAGCTGAAAGATCTTAAAGGACTGAGATCAATATCATGCAACATCTCAAGTCCACGATGCCCCGAATCAACAGTATCAGCCACACCACTGTCAATCATAATTCTAGGCAAGAAGAAAGATAGGATACTCAACTCAAAATCAACCTCCTCAGCATACCTCCACATGGTAAATAACGAAGTCGTGACTGCAAATGTGACATTTTCCAATCTTCTTGCAAGGAGGAAAGCAATCCTTTGCAAGAGCTCAACAAATTCATACTCATGTCTCCACATGGAGCTACTATGTCTTATCTGAATTATACTGCTACCACCATGAAGACTACAAAAAACTCTCATAGTTCCAACCTCATGAATCTCAGAATGATGAATCAAAACAAGTGGTAGTTCGCTGTCTTGAACCAACAATGAGAGAGAACTATCAAGGTTAACATCACAAGTCTCCATAAGATGAACCCCGAGAATAGAATTGGTGTGAAGGAACAAATAGTCTCTGCTGTTCAAGGCTAAAGTCAGCGAAGAGCAATCTGATTTTAGTACTTCACACAAGAAAAAACAGTAGCACCAAAGAAATTCCCAAGTGTGAGTGTATGAGATGAGCATAGAGTTGCAAGTTAATCCCTCAAAAATGGCAGGAGAACATACTAGAACAATCTCCAACTGAAAACTACCACCACGTTGGCAAGTAGTGAAGGACAATCTCTTCCAAACGAGAGTAACTCCACAAGTAAAGAGGCTGGTCTGCCTCCAATCAGCAAGCTCATGTCCCAAAATCTGCCCTTGTCTTGTCCAAGGACCAACGCCAAGAGCAACCAACTGTTCATCTTTCCAACCCATACTCAAAATTTCTCTCCAATCCATTTGTTGATGAACAAATGGGGCCATCAAGTGGTTGGTGAAGAGAAGGACAACACCCAAAGGTCTGAAAATTTGGTCACTAACCCACAAAAAAGTCCTCTTTCCACAAGCCATAAACTCCATCAACCCAAGTTGAGAATCCCAAGCATGGATACCCAACCGAAAGTGATTTTCAACACACTGAAAATAGAATTCAACACAACCCCAAGTGCTGGTCAAAACCAAGTGCATACTCCTTAAATAGGCATTCCCTCTGATTAACCTCTGAAACCAATCCATGAAAGCTTCAACACCACTGGAGCATGAAACATAAGATGACTCCCAAAATAGACTAGCATCACTCAACCCAAGGAATGGATTGACAAGAGAGCAAACACCATGTTCTAGTTCATCTTCCATCACAAAAAGAGGATTATCATAAGTTTCCTCAACACCCACTTCAAAGAGAGGATTGTTAAAAACTTGAAAATCATTCCTTATATCTTGCTGCTCCAAATCAGCACATGCAACTTCTGATTTTCTTGAGACACTTTCAAGATCAAACTCCTCTTGAAGACTATCAAGCTCTCCAATCACTTGCTTGATTTCTTCAGCTCTTTGTGCACCCTCTTGCTCCTTGAAAAGTTTGAAGTCAACAAATTGGTCTTCAACCTCCATTAGAGCCAACTGAGTTTCTTTCAACATGTCCTTTGTTGATTCAAGCTCAAGAGTAAGCTCATCAACCTTTCTCTCCTTTTCTTGGAAAGTACCAACGGTCTTCTTCGCAATTTCGAAGGCATAATCTCGATCTTCAATCAAGTGTATGTATGCTGATTTCAATGTCTCCAAAGAGTCTCTGATAAGTTGCAAGTTAGGAAGAGCAACTTCATCCTTAACTCCACTTCGTCTCTCTTCAGACTGAGCCTTCCAATAGAGATCATCAATCAAATTGTGCGTGCGATCAAATAGGGATAGTGCTTGCACTTCTTTTTCAAAAGATACCTTGCATTGATCTTCACACTCATGAACATGTAAAGACGGTGAACTGCTGATAGGCTGCAACTGAAAATCAGAACTTCATTCCTTGCCTTTGCTGCCCTCATTCCTGCTCCAACATTCTTGTACTTCACCACCAACTAGCAGAGAATGCTCATTGTCATAAAAAGCATCATACTCCACAAATTCTTCAACCCATTGCTTGCAATCAGCTTCGTGCATTGATAAATCAGATTTGTGTTTAGTAACACCTTCAAACTCTCTATCTTCAAGAGCCATATGGCCCTCTAGCTTTGCTTCCACGTCACTGTCACTTTGATCAAACTTGAAGGCAGCCCCAAACTCAAGCATATTGTCACCATTGTTTGCTGATATAGAGTCCTCATCAAGTTCCATTTCATTATCCGGATCAAAGGGAAATTTATCCCATACTGGTTCCTTGTCATCGCTAGATGCCTTCACACCTGGATCCCAAATGGTAAGAGGCTGATTGTTTTGATCAAAAGAAAAGAGCTCTTCGTGCTTCTTTGGGAGTGTTGACTCTTTGAATAGGTCACCACCCAACTCACTTAAACTGATATCTTCATACATACCTCCCTTCAATGGCTTGGTTTGAAGATCAAACCCAAAACCACCCTTGACACTGTCACTATAATGAAGTAAAGTATCTTTAGTGCTAGCTGTTTGGAAAACTTTATCATCTATATCTTCAATGAACCCATCATCTATAGGTATATTTATGATCTCATCATGAATAGTCATATGTATGCCAAAAAGGTCTTCTTGATCATTTGTCATAACTTCATCTTGTGAAAACTCTTGAGGAGTTTGGACAGCAACATGAGGGAAATTATCCATTACCAAATCTTCAACAAGAGGAGGTATAAACACATCGGAATCACCATCAACAACATCACTTTGGTAATGGTCATAAGCTGATTCAAAGACACCACCAATATTTCCTTCAACTTGCTCTTCTTCACTTGCTATCACATGCAAGTCAAGGGGCGTATTATGGGGCTCTTCCACACACTCTTCAATGGTTACGGTATCTTTATCAAACTTACGATCATTTTGAGGTGACATGAGCACCTTGCTTGTGCCATTTTCAATACTAGTTGACTGATTTTTCCCTTCAACTTGCATATTTGTGGGCTGCAAACCACAAACAAGCACTTTTGCTTCTTTCTTGAACCCTTCATCAATGGAATGTTCTTTTTCTTTCATTGTTCTTCTAATGTAATTAACCACACCCAATTTTCCAGGTTTCAAAACCAACACACAATTCAAGTAGGAGTCAAAAGAAACATCGTTCTTAAACTCATTTGTCATATTCTGATATTCCTCATGGAGCATGGAAGCTTCATGTTCACATTGTCTTTTGTACTGTTCGGCATACTCAATGAAATCCCTTGCGGCCAAACTAACCTTTCCTTCCTCAAATGCCATATTCAAATCTGACTTCTCCCGATTCTTGGACCTCAAAAAACGCAACATCTTCAGAACCTCTGGAAGCTAAACTGAACTCAAGTGAAGAATCTGATTTCTCTGTCATTCAACTGTCAATTGAACCTTGATGGGCACAGGATGGCAGGATGCATGGCTCTGATACCACTGTAATGAACCGGACCAATTTTTTCAATTTATTTCAATGAACACACTAATGCAAGAAGCACCCGTTAGGGTTAGTCCAAAACAAAACCAGCAGTTCGCAAGTAACTCTTTGCCAAGAATGCGCACTCAATCTCAAGATGAGAAAGATGCTGTCATATGGCAAGAGGGTCGTCAGTACAACTAGAAGGAATTACAATGCTGAAAGTAAACTCTACACCAAGAATGTGCTTTCAAACCCCAGTAGGGCAAGTAGCGACCATCTGGCGGAGTAACAAAGTAAATACAATGCTGAAAGAAAGCTCTACCACTTATGCAGCGGGAGCGAATACAATGTAAGAAGTGCAAAGCTTCAATTCCCTTCTTGGCGGAATACCATCCAAGAACTTTAAGTGTGTAGTTCATTCACCCATCTCTGGCGGTAAACCGTCCAAAGATTATTAGGTTTGCTGCTCTAAAACTAAGTAATTGCAGAATATAAAAATGACTGAAATAGTACTACTATTAACAGCCTTACAATGCACAATCTGCAGATTACAAAGTGTTACAAACTGTTAAACCAAAGCAACAACTGATAGAATGTTGTTCCGACTTATTTGACTTCACAATATTGATAAAACAATGCTTGAACTGAACTTCTGGAAGTCTGATATAAAATCAGCAATTCTGGAAACACCAACCAGCAACACAGTAACCCACTAAAAAGCTCATAACTCACTCAAAACCCAACCAAATCACTTAAAACTAGATGCAAACGAGAGCTAGAATGCTGACAATGAAAACCTAACTGAGAAACTACTGACAAACTGTGATATTATTTTTTGGCACACTTCCCAAGACAGCCCAGAATGGTACGGCCAAGGAGAAGGGCGATTTTGAGAAGATAAAATCATACACTCAATAATAAAATCTGAAACTCACCAAAGAGGGGCGCCCTAGGATGAGGAAGCCATATGTAAAGTACCCAGAACCAACAAAAATTCATGCAAAGACTTATGAGCAGATTTCTACTTCAGCCAAACCCTAACCAGCAAATGCAAAACTGACAAAATCTTTGAAATCTTCAACCTTGATGATCTGTCTGCTTGTCTGGATGAAAAGCAGTCTCTGAAGCCTTAGCTAGGTGCTATCTTTCAAGCACGAAACCAAGAGAAATGGCTAGGAGGTATGCATCCCTCGAAGTAACTCTAAAAGTATTTCAGCAGCATAACAATAAGGTAGACAAAAGATAACAAAATGAAGAGCAACTGCCTCCTTATATAGACCCTTTGAGAGAATCTCAAGAAACCTCTAGAAGGTGCGCCCCACTTCAAGACCTTTTTAGGTTTTTGACTTTGACTTGGCTGCTTCCTCAAAAGGGCGTACCTTTTCTTTAGTGATAAAATCACTTTAAAATAAAACATATTCTTCTCCAAAGGTTGGCGTCCAATTTCTCTTAAGCAATTATTCACTTTAGAAATATTAAAATATTTCCCCATGAGATGACCACACCTCAAAGTCCCCCTTTTTAAAATAACTTAAAGTTATACAGCTAGGCCAAGGGGTTATAACGTTATAATATAACATTATTTTAATTAAAATACTTATCTCTCTAGAAAATGCATCAAAAGGCCAAAACAATATTACCAACTGAATTGCCAGAAGAGGAAAGCCTGCTGAGCTAATGCTGACTGGACCACTGCTAAAAATAGAATTTACTAAAAATAGTAAATTCAAGAAGTTGCTCGGAATGCAATGCATGCGACACCATTGCGAAGCTTTCTGAAAACCCAGAAAGAGTCCGCAATCCAAAATCCCAAACTTCAAGATGTAGCCGTCATAACTTACTAAAAATAGTAAGTTCGGAAAGGTTGCCCGAAGTAGTTGCAAGTCATACCTCTGTGAAGCTCTCTGAAAACCCAGAAGGAAACCAGAATCCAAACATCCAAACTCCAACAAGCAGAACCCTGAATCTTCAAGAGAACCCATCAAACAGCCGGAAACCCCAATTCTGCCACTGACTTGCTGATAGCACACTGGGAATAGGCTACCAATCACTGAAAAGTGAAGTGCTGAAAACGGGGACATTACATCAAGGTTGTACCTTTTGTTGTACTTGCAGCCATACCATCTACGGAGAGAGGCATGATTCTCCTAGGGCAAAATGCCTATGCTTTGGTGGTTTTTCCTTCACTACCTTGGGCACCTATCTCAGTGACACTCTCTGGCATGGGTTTTGAGGAGGAGACTTCTACATTTGCAACAGTTCGATTTCTTTATCTGTTTCAGCCATGGCTGCCAGCAACTCCAGATTTTGATGTTATCTTCTTTCTTGCATTTCGGGTATGCTCATTGTAAAGGCTTTCAAAAGAGTATCAATAAATAAGATATTTGTCTTTGCTGCAGTTGATATTTCAGTAGTTGTATTTTAAGTTATTAGTTTCTTTCATGCCTGGCATTATCATTGGAAAAATACAAAAAAAACAAATATTCATCAAAACACAAAAAAAATCATAAAACCAACTAAAACAAAAACGGCAGTCAGAACTCTCTTTCAGAAGTTTAAGAAAAATTACAATTGGGGAGAACATAGGGTTCTTACAGAATCAAGTTATTTTTTTGTGAATTCCAAAACATTGTGAATGTTATGTGAAAACCTTGCAAACCCAATGCCATACAAATCTGCACTCGAAACAACTATTACAGTCATATGTTTATAAAAAACTGTTTCACAAATTGCCTTTGGGAAAAATAGGAAAAAAGATTGGCAAAAATTAGTGAGGGTTCTTACAAAAAGGCCCTATCGTTATAGCCACATTATTTGTGGCTTGAAATGACTCTCAAAATATTTATCCACATCAATATCTAACACTGAAAATAAAAACTCATCTATGCTAGTCACTACAGTGTATTATTACAGTTGGGTACACTATACCAAGGTTATGAAATAAAAATACCTCTTAATGCCTTTAGGAGATCAAATATTCATTTGTGCAGAAATTTGTGAAGTAAGTGCATTGAAACATTTGTATAATTAGAACAAACCTGAGTATTCGCTTGCCCAAAGGAACCAGGTGCCATGCAAATGTCAACACCTCCAAGGCGCTCCCAAAAATCTTGCTCTCCCACAAGGTGTCGCCACCTACCTCCAAATATTATCTGCAAGTCCAGATTAAATTTCATATAAGAAAGAATATCCCATAAATGACATCAACCAATGATTGCCTAGAGATAACATTAGACTAAAGCATACACATGCATCAGGAAACAACTTAGAAGCATGGTGTATGGATTAAAATGAAGATGAAACTTTCAAAGAAACTTCTGAAACACTATTTGAACAGTATTTTTTGAATACATGTGAATGAATAGTCATCAGATCCCTTGAGAAGAAATAATTCATCTGGAAGCGTTATCCCAGAGTTCAAACTCAAACAAATTCAGAATTTCCTTAGATTTTGATCACCATTGCAGAAGCCACAAGATATGAAGATAAACTTCTTATTAATCTGATTTAGTCTACATGCTCTATGAATACATCAAAAGCAAGCTCTCTCAAGCTTCAATTCATCTAGTACCCTAGTTAGGCACATAATAAGGTTGTAAAATTAACACTTTTATAAAGAAGCTTCCTAGATGACTCAATGCATGAATTACCCATCTTGGATTGCTGCAACATTGATAATTTATTTGTTCAAGTTCATGTCCAATCAAAGCTACTGCTTGTAGATAATGGTTTCATACCAAGTTCCTCTCATCCTAGATAGCTATCCAAAGAGAAAAATGCGGTAAAGTACCATCAGCAAGTTAACTGATGTTTAACAAGTACTAGATCAGGACAAACACTTTTACAAAGTAAATATGACGCCTCTTCCTTCATGCAGGCATAGAAGCAAAGACAAAAGCCAACTTAAGCATTCTTGCACAGAACTCTCAAAAAGAATTAACCAATAAGGACCTGGTATTTTTGTTTTATTTATACAAGGCAATTAGTGATCATGTGTTAAATGTAAGACCCACTCTGAAATTAATCCATCAGTAACTCTTTGATGGTCTTTTGCAGCATTATCTTAGTTCTTTGAAAATATAATCTTAACCAAGGACTGTCATTTCATCAAAAATAAAAGCTGGATCAATAGAATATCCAAAGTCTGTAATTTAAAAGAACACATATTAATGTCCACAAATGACCAAACAAGATCAGTGAGACTGAATAGTAACTTCCTTAACAATAGAGAAGAATTAAGGTAAATGGACCCTAGGTTGTGAAAGTAATGACAATGAATCCTAAAGAAAATTAAAAAGACAAAGACGAATCAAAAGTGGTCGCTTCCCAAACCATCAGATCTACTTGTACAAGTAGAAACAACAATATGATAGTGGGTTTCTCAAGAGGTTATTGTTGATCAAGAACAATGCATCTTTCACCAAATGACTTCCCTTGCCTCACCAACACAAGAGGCATTGCGCGTGCATCCTGAGTGTGAACGATAGGAGACCTCACACTGCTTTCTTCATCATGCATCATTGTAAGAGACCCGGTGTCTCTCAACCCCCAACTGATGCCAAAAAGGATATTGATTTTTGATGTTTTTGCTGGTTTTTGACGTTTTGTATTTTTTGTGATTTTTTTGCTTGGAAAGGGTTTATGCGATTTTGAAATAAAAATTGCTAGAGATTTGTAAAAATGCAAATAAATAGATTTTGACAACAATAAATACGTATTTTGAGCTGCAAATGCCTTTCTTATTTCAAACAAATGATTACAATACCAAAAGGCACACATGCAAAGAAAAAGGCAGTTGTATTATGAAATAAGGAACCTGATTTATTCGCAACAATGTATGAACAGTAGATGATGCACGGACTTCATGAAAACAATGCTTTCCAGCCAACAAATGATGCCAAATGCCTCTCAAGGAATATGAGTCCCAAATGGAGGTGGAATCGTATAAAAAGGAAAGGCGTTTTTTGCACTGAGTTCATACGCCTATCAGCTGGTTTGGCGCAGCCTTAGCAGAAACAAAGGAGTCGTACGGCTGAAGAGAGAAAGGCCTGAGATCTGACAAATGAAGATAGAAATTGATCTCCCCTTGGATAAACAAATTCTTCTTCAAACCCTTACTTATTTTTCCTCTGTAAGCAAGAATATGACTTCTGAACAAAGCCACCCTATTAGCAAGCTTCAATTGATCTTTCACAACCTCAGTATGCCTGATTCTGAAGAGGGAACATTCTCCAAAATCTGATTTGCAAAAACCCTTGTTTCTCAAACTCCAAAATTCTCAGAGAGATGAAGACAAATTAGAATAATCAATCATAATGAGTTCCATTTGTCTTTGAAACATTAAATAACCCTTCTCAAGAGGCTCGACCCCCAAAAAAGCAACTCAATAGCATGTAATAATAATAATTTCGACCTTTTCAAGACTTAGGCTAATTAATCATTAAATGGCATCCCTTTCCATGAGTAATAAATACTCATTTAATAATATAATCGCCCCTTTATTATACAGTTATTAAATACTTTATAATAACCCATTTAAATAATTAATATCTTCATTATTTGACTTTATAATATAAAGTCACAATAATAATTATTAAATTATTATTAAAATGCTCAAGTATCCTTTGTTTGCTCAACAAACTGCCAAACTAGGTCAAAACTGAGAAAGTCAACTCAACCAAGTGCCCTACCAGAAATAGTAAACCCTGATGGTCTGACTTATTATAAATAGTAAGTATCCAAATATCACTCTATAAGCATCTGCAAAGGCCCAAACCTGAATCAAATTACGGAGTAATGTCCAAAAACTCTGGATAACTGCAATGGAAGACCCTCTAATCACATCTGTCAACCTACAAGGGTCAAAATGATACGCTAACCCCTCAATCACCTGAACTGCCTAGGAAGGGGACATTACAGTCCGCCCTCCTTGAAATTGCTTGTCCTCAAGCAATCTCAGCTCTGGATGCTATAAAATCTCCTCTGACTCCCATGTAGCATCCTCTACTGGCAAGTCTCCATTTTATCAAATACTCCTTGATAACCCACCTTCAAAGGTGTCTCTCTCTCTGACATTGAGGATGGCCTCAAGTACTAGAATCAACTTTCCCTTGTCATCAAGGGGTGGTAGTACTGGAGAGGGAATCACATGCTGACCCAACGCCTTCTTTAGGTGAGGAGCATGAAACACATTATGAACCCTGCTATCCGCCGGTAGATCCAACTCATATGCAACCTCGCCCACTTGCCTGACAACTTTGAACGGACCATAGTAACGAGGTTTCGACTTCTCTACACCACTCTTCCTCAGAGTAGATTGTCTATAAGGCTGTAACATGAAATACACCATGTCACCCACTGTGAAGGAACACTCAACTCTTTTTTGATCAGCATACTGCTTCTGCTGATTCTCTGCCCGTTGAATATTGTCCCTGAGAGACCTCATTTATCTCGTAAAATATCACCTGCATTGGGCACTCTACTATCACACAGCACTAAATCCAAGAAGTTGGGTGCCTCATACCCATATAGTGCCATGAATGGTGTCATATGTACGGTCATGTGGTGAGTGGAGTTAAAGTAGATGAATTCTTCTTAAGTACGAATTCCTTCTCCCGCAGTGATTCAAAAAGTGTTTTCTAGCATACTTCACCCAACCTAGAATGCAATGGCATCGAGGAAAATCATCATCAAGCAGAGGAAAGAAATAGCTGCCTTGGAGTTTAGATTGGGAATGTGCCTGTCGTGTCAGTGCTAGAACTTGAAGCTATGCTAGCTAGATTCATAGAGTTTGTAGTCAACGAGAAGAATAGTGGGAACGCGTTTCTAGACGAGAATCTTCTAGAAGATGGCGGGCATTAATTGCTTATAGTGGTCAAAGGGAGAGTGGGCATTTTGTGCCCATTTATTACTCCACTCCTCTTTGTGGCAGTTTTTAGGGCAAAATCTTCATCAGGGCATATGTGGCTCGATCTGATCCCTTCATTGTAATTCAATCTGAGCCATCCATTGAGATGGCCAACTATAAAAGGGGCATCCCCCCTCACTTGTATCATATAGATTAGACATAGAGAGACAGCTTAGAGATACCATAGATTGATAGCATAGCATAGATTGAAGAGGAAGTAAGGCTTTCAAATTGAATGCTTTGTAAGAAGTTGTTGTGAACACTCTCATAATAAAAAGAGTTATCATTGCTTGTGGTTTCATCTTTTGTTGTGGGTAGCTAGCAAGGCTTCTTTGTTCTTCCAATTCACTTAGAATCTTAAAGTAGAACTTAGAGTAAAGTAGATTTTAATTCATGCAAGTAGATGGTAGTTGTGGAATGTGGTGTTTAATTTGAGCAAGCTTCGTTAATCCATACCACTAGTGAGCTCACTGATGGTGGGTTCGCCCTGCGTGGTCAACTAGAACAATGTGTACCTAACTTCAATTGTGGTTTATATGTCGGTATGTGTCGTCGTGATGGTATCTTCATGTTGAATCGCGATCTAAATACCTCTAGCTACTCCTTTGAAGATTGCACCGATTTTGTGGAAGCTATCCAAGGTGAGGCGAAGCAGAGCTTGGTTGAAGTTTGCAAGAATTGATCTCCACATCTCGCGCTTAGAGTAGATCATAGTACTTCTTATCCCTACAACCATTTCAATTCAATACTTTCTGGTTAGTTTAGGAAACCTGTGCTTCATTGACACATCTTTCGAAGATTGTTAAAACCCCTTTCTCTTTGAGCTTCGATTGAACAATTACGTAAGTCCCCCTTGAGATACTAGAAAATCACATCGAGCCAACTGAGACTATCCACTGCATAAAGGAACCTTGGAGTTGAATGCATGATCTTTCTAGCAATCTTAGCATGCAGGAGATTTTGTTCAAGAGAGAATAGAGTAACTGTTGGGAAATTTTATTTTGTGTTGGTGCGGTCATAAAAAACTCGTCAACAAGTCCCAGAAGGGAACCTAAGCTTGGAAATAATGCTTGAGGAATCACCCATTGACTGGCAATGGGCTATCCTCTCCTGTTAGTGTTTGCAATCTAAATGCATTATCTCCCAGGATCTCAGAAATTTGATACGGGCCCAGCCACAATTTGTCGAACTTGTCGTGATCACCTTTCTTCTCGTGGGTCTTGTCCCAGTATAAGACCAAGTCATAAATCTGGAAGGACTTGATCTTAGCTTGCTTGTCGAACCACCTCTTTACAACTCCTTGGTGTTTTGCCAGATTTTCCAAAGCTTCATCTCTTTTCTCTTCTAAGTGCATCAACTGGGTCAACCAAGTCTGAATTCTATCCTCCCCTTCAACATACTCCTGAATAAACTGAAGAGTTGGAATCCTCAACTATACTAGAAAGACGGGGTCCTGTCCATAGACCAAATGGTAGGGAGATGTTCCCAAGGAATTCTTCGTTTTGGTTCTGTCTGTGCACAGAGCAAATCTCAACTGTGTGTGCCAATCCTTGGGGCTCTTATCCAACAGTTTCTTGATAGCATTCGGTACATTCTTATTCGTGGATTCTACAAGTCCATTCCCCTGCAGATAATAGTTGGAAGAGAATTTTAAAGTAATCCCATACTCAAATTCCCAATTAGAAAACTTCAAAGATGAAAACGCTGTGCACACCAAAGCGTGGGGGCATCCAAATCTTGTAACAATATTCTCTTCAATAAACTTGATCACTACATCTGTTGTGCAAAGCTCGAGAGCTTGTACTTCTGTTCACCTGGTGCAGTAATCTGTTTCTGTCAAAATGTATCTATGTTGTCCTGAAGAAGGTGGGTTGATCATTCCAGTAAAATCTAAACCCCATTTTGCAAATGGCCTGCCTTCAATCATTGGTTGCAAAGGCATAGCCCGATTCTTTCCTCTATTTGTAGTTGTCTGACAAGTATGGCAAGCCCTCACGTGTTCATAAGCATCTTTAAAAAGTGCAGGCCAGTAATATCCTGCCCTTGAAATTTGATGAGTTGTGGCTAAACCACCTCTGTGACTTGTTCCAAATCTCTCGTGAAAATGCTCCATTAGCTACTTGGCTTCTTCCTTACCCACACATCTCAAATAAATTCCCTCATGATTTCTCCTATAGAGTACCGACCCTTGAAGCATAAATCTCTGACTCTTCACCCTTAAGGCTCTTCGCTGCACTGGATTCAAGTGTGAAGGACATCTATGATTGAACAAGCAATAAACAGTGTCATCATACCATTCTCCTAGAGACACCTCTTCCAACACGTATGCTTGCTGCACAAGTCCTAGCCCAGTCATTGCAATCATTTGGGCCAAAGCCTGCCCTCAGACGAACTTCATAGGTTGTAACTCCATATCATATTCTTGCAAAGTGGCGACCCACTTGCCTCTCCTTTCTCCGAGTTCGTTCTGCATCAGTAGTGTCTTCAGAATGGCATTAGGAACTATAGCGTAGACTTTTCTCCTCAGAACGTAGTGTCTGAATTTCTTAACCGCCTTCACTAGAGCATAAGCCTGTTTTTCCACACTGGATACCTCAATTCCGCCTCCTTTAAAGGTGCACTCATGAAGGCTATCGGATGCTCATCCTTTTTTTCTATCCTCTGAGTAAGCACTGTTGCACAGGTATGCTCTGAAGCAAATGAATACAAATAGAATGGCTTAGAATAATCCAGACTGACTAACACTGGGGCATCCACTATGGCTTGCTTGATCTCCTCAAATGTTTTTCTAGTTTGAGGAGTCCATTCAATCTTTGCATTTTTCTTCAACATTTCATTCAGTGGTCTGACAATCTCGGCAAACCCAGTTATAAACTTTCTCACAAAATTAATCTTGTCGAAGAATGATCTCAACTCCTTCTGGCTCCCTGGCATACTAATCCTTGAGATTGCCTCAATACATTTCGGATCAATTGAGATTCCCCTTTCTGAAATAACACGCCCTGGCAACTTTCCTTCAGTAACACCAAACAAACTTATTTGGATTAAGGGAAATGTCATATCTTTTGCACCTCTGAAAAATCTTCCTCAAATCCTCAACGTGGTCTTCCCTCTTCTTTGAAAACATAGTCAAATCATCCATATATATAATTATGCATCTTCCAACTAAACCTCGGAAAGCAATGTCCATAGCCCACTAAAATGTGGCCACTGCGTTAATCAAGCCAAAAGGCATTCTTCTGTATGCGAAAGTTCCCCACTTGGTGGTGAAGGTTGTCTTCAATCTGTTCACCTCTTCCAACATCACCTGGTTGTATCCGGAATATCCATCTAGGAAAGACATCATCTGAGAACCATTAACAATCTGCAATACTTTGTCCAACGAAGGCAAGGGATAATTATCCTTTTCAGAAGCTTTATTCAAATTGCAAAAATCGACGCACAATCTTGTTTCACCATTCTTCTTTCTAACTAGAACCAGATTGGCGACCCATGTCGAGTGGCTCACTGGAAAAATGATCCTTGCTGAAAGAAGATTTCTGACCTCCTGATAAATCAATGGTTCTAGCAGTGGGTTCACGGGTCTCTACCTTTGTCTGAATGGCTTACTTCTTGGCTTCAATGGGATTGTATGCGTAATCAAGGAAGTATCATATGTTTTCAAATCTTCATAACCCTAGGCTATCACATCTGGGAACTCTTTCATTGCCCATAAGATACCTTCCTTTTCTTTTGGGGTACAAACCTTACCAATAAAAACATTCTTTGCTTTCTCGTTGGTCCCTAATTGATGACTTCGCATTCGTCCCCTTGAGTGCTCCAATTTCTGCTCAATTTGTCGGGATCAAACAGTCTCTCCAATTCAACCATCCCTCTAGGAATGACATTTGTCTTTAAATTCAAGATCCCCTCGGCATCAAACTCTACTTTTGTTATCACGGAATCTAGCAGCGCTCGTTCCACGGATAACCCCCCTACGAAACTTGTTTGTTTCCTAGGATTCGTGAGGTTCAAGTACGCATAACGAAGTGATTTTCAAGCCACCTCGAAATGCGTTCCTAAGCCTCGATACACATGAAAGTGAATTTCTAAAAAATGTAATAGCGCTAAATTTTAGCGCCATTACACTTTTTCCTGATACTTAAGACGTTTTTGGCCCTGGCACGTTTCTTCATGATTTTTGCGTTTTTCATCAATTGTGCCACTTTTCGTGCCTAAATTTATTGCTCGGCTTGAGTTAGGTTTTCGATTTTCTCTTTCACTTAAGAGTGTTTTATTTCGCCATTTTCATTGTTTATGGTCTTTGTTCTTCTTTTCTTCTTGCTGGGCGAGTTCTTCTCAAGTTGCAATCACGTGTTTTGGAAATTTGAAGTTCTTCTCCAACGTTTTTTGTGCTGACTTCTTTCCTTGTCGCCCTTTCTATAATATTCTGATGCGAACATTGGGGATTCTCTTGTGTTGTAAGAATGGTTCCTTTGAAAATACGATGGTGATGAAACGAATTTCAATTGCAATTCCATACAAATGAACACTTTTCCAACCCTGAGCGCCGTTTTCATGCGCCCCTACATCTGTTTTTACCCAAAAATGCCAGAGATGCAGAAGCGCTGAATTTCGGCGCCCTGACATGTTGAACATGTCAAAATATTTTCTAACTCTGAAAAGTGTAAGGGCGCTAAAATTTAGTGCCCTTGCATCAAAAGTGAAATTTCCAGAATGTAAGGGTGCTGAATTTTGGCGCCCTTACACTTTTTACAATCTTTTCCAGATGACCTTCATTTCTGTCCATTTCACTCCTGAACCTTGTTCCTTCCGTTTTGTGCATCGTTTTGCGTGCCTTGTCATCCGCTCCATGCTTTCCCATCATTGTTGCTCGTTTCACGCTTCCCAATGCTACTTTTTCTGCTAACGCCTATTGATTCACCATCCTTGCAGTTTCTCTCCAGATCTCAGTGATCCCGAAGGTGATGTCCTTTGATCTTGGTTCTTCCAAATAAAAAGTTCATGCAGGAGACCAGGAAGAAGTATGAAGACTCCGCGCCCAAGCAAAGAAACATGAAGAAGCTTCCTGTTCTCTAGTGTTAGACATTTCCGGTGCATCCCATTATGCATCTTGTAAATATTTCTCGACATTTTCGAATCTCTTATTGTAAATTGTAATTACACCAAGTCCAAAGCTGTAAT
>VDFB02180167.1:0-18359 GCA_007258455.2 Sequoia sempervirens
TTTTTGCAAATACCAACCAATAGAAGTGACGAATTAAACTATGGGTACAAATTTTTCTAAAGTTTATTTTTATGTCATATTTATTTAATATTTTTCACACACATTTTGTCAAATTCTATTGGACAATCGATGACTACAGTCATATTTTGGATGATGTAATCAATTTGAATATTCTATGTTTTTGTCATCTATTCGGATTTGAACACTCTTCCTGCATAGTGCATTTGTATGGTTTGGCATCGAAATAATTGATTTAGTGGAAGAGTGGTGTAGTGGGTAGTGCTTTTTACTATGCCACTTGACTATGGAGACTATTGACTGCATAATGCATCTTTATGGTTTGGCATCGAAATAATTGTTTTAGTGGAAGAGTGGTGTAGTTGGTAGTGTGTTTTCCTGTGCCAATTGACTATGGAGACTATTGACTGCATTATTGCAACTGACGGCCGACAAAATGATTGTATGAAGATTTTTTTTGATTAAAAAACTCAATAATAATATTTTCTTCGAATCTTCATTTATTGCCATACTATCAAAAAAATATCCAAGGTTTTATAAATACATCTTATGAGTTTGCAAATTGGAATGTGTGGGAAAAACACTGGGAGTTTCTAAAGTGCTGTGCAGTGTTCGACAACAAAAATAAGCTGAATCAAAATTTTAAACAGGTGCATTCCTTTCGTCAGATTTGTTTTATTGTTTTGCTATTGAAAACAGTTTTAATATTTGCAGATTTAGAAAGAATGTTTTATTGAATGGCTTTTGTATTTCTTTCGATTTCTCCGAATGGAAAGATTTTCATTTTCAAACATGTATATAGGTTAGTGTTTGGCTTCACCAGCAGCGGGTTCCACCAATTTATGCGTTTGTTCAGCATTTTTGTGTTAAATGTTTGCTTCTTCTTTCTTCTTTCAATCGACAAGATTTTTTACCAGGCTTGTTCTGAGTGCTTCGTGCAACGTAAACCTAACTCTTCACCACCAGATCGTATTTGTTGCTCAACCACTGCAGCTATCGGCCCGCACCTGCGCCACCCGCGATACCCACCATAACTTTGCCCTCCTCCATAACCTGACTCCAACCTCCAACTGTCCCAATTACCCCAACTGGAGCGCGATGGGGGATATGCAGAACGGGAAACAGAACCAGGCCTAGATGCTGATGCAGATTCAACGGGAGCAGCAAGAGTAGTCGTTTCAGTAGACCCTGTTGCTCGATTTCGCAAATGAGGAGGAACATAAGCCGCTTACCCTCCCAACTTCTATAAATCGCCCCCGATTACGCAAACACAAATTTCTATCGTACGTACCAACTTTTTTCCACAAAAATCAACACAAACTTTCAGAAGATTAAAGTGCGAATAAAAGTCTTGCCCAAAAAATGCTCTCTCCACAGATTTAAAGCCAAATATATAAAAATATCGGTTCTAATCTGTATATTTTTTTCCTTAAACCTACCAGGGCAATCCTCCCAAAAGCATCGCAGAAGGCATAAAACGTTTTTGCTTAAATTTGTTGAAACCCTTCTTCGTAAACTTTTCAACCGTGTTTCAGATGAATTCACCGTCCCTGAACAACTATTCAAACAAACGCTTACAAATCTTTCTCAAATTGTTCAGCTTAGACAAGACTTTAGTAAACAAGCATTTTTAAGAACAATACCAGAATAGAATAGTGCGAAGAGGGAGAAGATGAAAGACTGCAAGAGGAGAACAAGACCAGCATGTGGGGTTTTCACGGGCTGACGTCATAGCTTTCTAAACTCCACTTATTGATCGAACTTGCTTAGCAAAATAGAAAACCACTCAGCTGCTCCTCGATTGGCAGAAAGTATTTGGAACATCTCAGCATCATGTCGGTTCAGAGGTTTCCAAGTACGAGATATAACACTCGAAGAAGGAAACCACTTTTGCGTCACCCACCAATAAGTTAACCAAGGGGCATAATATGCAATACGTAGTGCCCACTGATCTTGTAGAGCTTGCTGATAATAAGCTTCATTAAATAAATTAGCAGGGAATCCATGCCACCTGTAATTTACAACAGGTGCTAGGAGTGCCGCACCTGCTAATCTGCGATATTGCAATTCATGTGTCAGTTATATCAAAAACTCATCCCGAAAGCTCCCTGCACAAGTCATCTAACAGAATTGCATCAATCACAGTGACAGAGAGCTATAAGGCTTTGTATGGCCTCTTTTATCTAAAATAGTACAATCATAAAAACCTGTGCGGTATATATTTGAGGCATCCCCAAATTGAGAATCCCCCAATAGAGTAGCCCATCACGTAAAATTTTGGGCCAAGATCAAGTTGGTCTGCAAGCTGTTCAATATCAAGAGCTGCACTTCTGACAGATCGCTTAGGATCTGGATCACTTTCTCCATACCCAGCTCTGTCAAAAGTTACAATGTAAATACCCAGTTCTTCTTGAAGTTCCTGCAAGATTATATATATCTCAAGCTGTAAGATATGTTACTGTCATACATTCAGAAGTTTTAACCACTAAATTGTAAAGGAATTACTTTTATGTCAGCCTTACCTTAGAAACATTAAGGGAATCGTGTCTGGATCCCATAAAACCATGCATCAAAATAATCTTGTGCTTGGCTCTCTCTTTTAGAACTCCGTGTTCCTTATAGGCCAAATGTCTACCATCTCGAAGCTGAACACGAGGAGCGGTTACAGGAGGGCCATTGGGGGATCCACAAATATTAGGAGGGGTTGGTTGGATGGATGTGTATGCCCATGCAAGGAACCCCACAAATAAAATAGGGAACAGTTTCTTTAATATACCTGCATTCATGATGCTTGTGTTTAGCAATTTTTGTAGTCTGATAAGCTAGAAATACCTGACTTCAATAATAACAGAATTAGCACAAAAAACCAGATAACGGTGGTGTGTATGCGTATAGTTGAATAAGTTTTCCAGAGTAAATGGAGACGAAAACCCAGTTTCAAACCTTGATGAACACCAAAAAATTTAATAGTAAGTATGCACTGGCCAGGATAATCTACTATGAAATTGAGGGTTGGTTAAGTTTTAAATTGTTTAGGTGATTCATCTGAAATTATATTTGTTTTTTCAGTAAGATCTTCTTATTAATGTGATATCAAATAGACCCTATTTAATGTGATTTCAGATCACATAAACAAATCAAAACTTAAAATATGCTTTTTCGAAATAAAAAAATTGAAGGAAAAATCCTAATAGTAATCTCTACTAAATGTAGATCCTCCATCAGACTTGCCTTTCCTAGGGTGTGCTCGGGCAGACGCAGCAGAAACCGTTCATTCCCAGCGATCATTGCGCATCTGAATGGAATCATGGATCTTACTGACTATGGTGCGGGCCTGGCTGGAACAGGCTAACCCTTTGCACTGCCAGCTAACCGGACAAATCGACTCCGGGTTCGCCCGTAAACCGAGACTTCATTCTTCTGGTGACAGAGAAAGCGGCGGAAGAGAATACTGCGACTATAAAAGCTGTTTTGACTCTATGAAGTCCCTTTAAGGGTGCATAAACATGAAACACCAACATGGAAGGGGAAACAACTAAACAGAGTTTTCACAGTTATGGAGTGACATCTATTCTCAACCGCAGCTCACTTCTTTCTTTTTCAATAACTGTAACTACAGTCTAGGCTGAAGGACAAATATTTAAGCCGCCGTCAAATAACTGAAATTCGCAAAGGAATAAAAGTCGGCCTATTGGCTTTCATACAATAAGGACTTAGGCATAATTACTTATAAGCTAGAGAAATCTTATACAGCAGGATAACTCACTACTTTTCAACGTTATTTGCTTCCGCGAAATTTCTCCCGTTTCCATGTTTCCAAGCCTTGTCAGCTGAAAAAAAAATGTCACACAGCAAGCAACGTTGACTGCTGAGGTTTTCTCAGTTGCTGCATTCTGGACATTAAAAGTTTTCCACATTACCCGTGTTAGTTGGCGCTGCATTTTTATAGAAATATTTATGCCATGTCCTTTATTGGTTGCATTGAAGAATGGTCTATAAACTTAGCATTTATTTAAAATGATAAGGTTATATTTAATTTTAATTTTCTATTTAATACATATTATTTTTATTTTATTTTTTATATTAAAATTTAAATATTTAATTATAATTTTTAAATTTTTAAAATATTTAGAATATTATTAAAATGAAATAAAAATTGTTTTTTTATTATAATGTAAAAAATATGAATATATAATATAAAAAATATATTGAAATCATTAAAAAATTTGTTTATATTAAATTAATTTAAATATGAAAATTTGATAGTTTTAATAAAAATTAATGTTTAAATTTTGATAAAAATATAATTTTGTCCAGTAATTTTTTATTTGATTATTAATAAACAATGTTCAATTTTAAAATAAAATTTTGAATCTTATGTATAAGATTTTTTTTAAAAATATGAAAGTATAATTTTGTGCAATAAAATATAATTTTTTTTAATAAAAGTTTATATTGTAATATTTTTCAAACATTGTTTACTATATGCATCTTTGTACTCATTCAATATTCTTATATAATACAACTACAATCACAAATGTAATTTTTCCAATATGAGTAAGTATTTTAGAGAATAGAAAGGTTTTGCAATGTGACTATGTTTTAATGATTTTAATTAGGGTTCATCATGGATAATGTTGCACCATACTCTACATTTGAAATTTAAAACTATAAATTGATTGTTCTAGATTTGTCATTATCTTATCAACTTGCACATAACACACTTTTTGTTGAATGAATAGACGACTCATTTGGTATCACCAAATGAATCATACTAGTGCATATCAAATGTACCTACACTAGACAGTTCAATCGATATTACATCAAATGTAGAACAACATTGACAGCCTAGGAATTATATTCTTATCATGGAACCAGATGAAGCATATATTATTTACATCATTCATTGTTTGATTATGTAGAATTGGAGACATTTGCTTTTAGCAAAAGCATTTTTGTGTTAAAATTTGTTTCATTATACTATTGAAGTTGATAGTATATGCAACATGATTTAATACTAAAAATGCTTTGGCTGAAATAAAATTTGTCCAATGCAACTATCTATATCGTAAACATGATGTTACATATTTGAAGAATGCAAACCATAGTTCATTAAATATTGAGGAAATAGTATTTTAGTACCAACATCTATCCATGTATTTGCGAAAATTGTCCTCGAGAAAAATAGAAGATGACAATTAGTGTGAATGAAAAAATATAGCAAAGAATGCAATATATGTGTGTCAAGCACCTTTATGATGGCTACACAAGCTCATATTGATGACTATGGCATAAAGGGTATCGTTTCATGAAGTTTCAATCTACAAGAGACTTGAAATAATTGGTTTGCCTTACAAGTGTAATGGCCATGATCATAGATAGAGAAGCTCACATTGACCACTATGTTGTAAAGAGTATTGTGTCATGAAATATAATACATATGCTTCTCAGAATATGAATCTATAGTGTCTTTTGTTGAAGAACATCAAAAGGCTTGAGGTAAACAAAAGATAAAATTATGGTCAAACTTGACAGCTGTTAGCACAGTCGACAGTAGAAAATGAATAAAGCACATCCAATAGGACTTGAACATATGTTTAACATCTGGAATGTTTACAATGCACTTGACTTAGGTCTTCAATCCGTCTGCTATGCGGTTTATATATATCACGGTGTGATTTTCTTCACAACAATGGAATTTGTGTTGTTTCTAGAATTTTTAGGTCTGTGGCGTTACTACTAGTATTTGTTCCAGTGTATTTAATCATCATCAAAGGCATTTTCACATCAGATTTCAAAGTGGGCCATAGTTGAAATTTTTAAATTTCCTAAGATTTCTTTGTTTTGACAAAAACAATCTAGGAGTTATGTCATTGGAATTGTGAAAATTTCTCATTTTTGAGAAAGCAATTTGTCATTAGAATGCATATTTAAAACCATCATCTTTTGCAGCTGAAGGACATCAAGGCAACAGAATGAGCAAATTATGCAAAAGGAATACAAATGTTGACAATGGCTATGACAAGATGATGTTAATGGGATTTGCAATTTTGATAACAGAAATGTTGATCCTCTTTGCATTGCTCATCTTAGTAAAAAAAACATCTCATTTTATAATATTAGCTGTAGCAAGTGTATTACTCATATTTTATATATTTGGCATTTGACTATTTCTTAGAAATAAAATACAGTTACTCTATGAATATGGTAAAGACTTTTAGATAAATAAATAAGTTGTGAATTTATTCTATTTTGATCTATGTTGTGTTTCCTATACGTAATTCTTTGTTATCAAATTTGCATTAAGAAATTTCAATTTGCACTTGATACAAGATTAGAAATGCATATATGTTAGATAGGGAAATGTTTTGACAAAGTGTCAATTGTGCTTTAGAAAATTAAACAAAGCAATGGAGAAAAGATACAAAGGTGTCAGAAAAAGATCGAGTAGTTATGGTGCAGAAATCTATAACCCCAACTTAAAGAAGCAACAATGGCTTGGAACCTTTGACAGTGCAAAAGAAGCAGCCCATGCTTATGATAAAGTTGCAATTGCAATTGCAGGAAAGAATGCAATAACCAATTTCCTCTATATCGATTCTAAACCATCTAGCAACTTGTCAAAGGAACCTGCTACTGAATTATGTGAACCTGAATCGAGAAAAAAAAAAAGAAGTCAAAGAATATATTTGGAAAACAGTGTGTATCTGATCGATGCAAAGAGAAAGTAGAGGAAAACAAAGAGCTATGTTTGAGTTATGTTGAGTCTAAACAATTTGAAAAAATTAGGTCATATAGAGGTGTTAGGCAGCAGTCTTGGGGTAGCTACATTGCAGAAATTTGGAATAGTAAATTAAAAAAATGACAATGGCTGGGAAGTTTTGAAACTGCTAAACAAGCTGCCTATGCTTATGATATGGCTGCAATATCCATTAAAGGAAATAAGGCAAAGACAAATTTCAACTATACCAATTCAGACCCAGGAGACTTATCACAATCCAGTAAATTTGTGAAACAAACTTTGCTTCAGAAGAGCTCAAGCAGTTTAAGAATAGAAGAAGTAGGATCAGATCGCATGACTGATAACAATATTTCTCAAGAGAACATTGTTAATGATATACAATGTTTTCCAAATATGATGGATGACAATCAATCCCTTCTTGACCATCATTACAACAAATTAGATTTTCCTATTTCTGATCCAAAAGATATTAGTGTCATCTGTAGTACCAATATTGATACTAGAATACCATTGCAAGACTATATCTTTGATAATTCTATTACAAACTTTGGCATGCATTTTCCAAGTACATTTGAATCTGTCAATTTTGATATCTTTTGTCAAAATCCCAAGTTTGCAAGCCCATCTTCATTGCCATGCTTCGAGCCCAATATTAGCTCTACTGATAGCCCTATTCTAGTTAGTTGTTCCAAAAATGATATGACTTCAACAATGAATACTGAGAAATTGAATTTTCTCAAAGAAATTGAAAGTGAAGATACTTTCCCATTCTTGATAGATTCTCGATTTGCAATTGACAGTCTTGAGAGAAAGGAGCAAAACAATATCAATTATGATATTAGTAATTTGTATGAAGTTGGTACTGCTTGTACATCGATTTACATGAAGAAACATGTTCCTCCTCCAGCTCCTGCCACATCTCCAGTATTGGCATTCACTTTAGATACAATTGCTTCTGGGGAAGTTGTTAATGTTTCTTCTCCATAGGGAAGCTCTATCTAGTTCGCACAATTCCATATATGTTTTGTTTTTCGTATTGAACAATACAATTTGAAGCATATTATTCTTATGATAAACTTTACCAATAGTTTTCTTATGTTATTGGAATCTTCTAAATGTGCATATCTAATCATCTAAATAGCGTGACAATGTGAGAACAATAATTTAGAGTCTCAAATGTTTTGTAGTATGAATGCATTTTGCAATATATCATTTATCATCTTTAAAAAATAACAAACGTCTTGTTCTATATAAATTTCCACTACAATACAAATCCAATTTATATAAATAGATGTAGTTAGAATAATCATATTTAGTATGTCATTTATACAATCTATGAAAGCTAAAATAGAAAATTGTGAATACTTGATATCCAAATAAGAATGCACCTAAATAGTTTTGTATATGGATTCTCCATGATATCTAAGAGATTAAATATCATATTATTTTTCATAATCATGTATGTTAAATATGGATTACAAACTTCATACAAGGTTTACAAAATATATAAATTTAATGAGAATTACTTTAACAAAATACATATGTGAATAATTCAATGTATAGATTTCAATTTTGTTGTTTACATACCATAGTTAAAACAAAGATATTTAAACAAAGATATTTATATAAACACTGAAACAAATGACAAATTCAAATCCACTTAGTATCTTTTGAAAAATATTAACATTATTAGTATTTCTTGTAGCTAACAATGGAGTCCAGCAAGAGAGCTGAAACAAGCCAGAAAACCATTCAACAAATATCAAAAAGGTGAAAAGCATTGTCTATGTTCAATTATACTATCCAAATTACCCTTGAAAACAATAAATTCAACTGATGTAAACATTGCAGATCCAAAAGCAAGAAGAAAAATACAGTATCAATTGAAGAACTTCACTCGCACAAGGGAGGAAATATATTTGAAGGAGATGTAATTGTGGTCTACAAAACAACTCTTGACAAAGAAAACAATACAAAAGAAGTTCTTCGTGCGGATTTAACTGATGAAAAAGGTGAAATGACAATTACTATCAATGTAATTGGTGTCCTTGTAAAACAACATGAATCAAAAATAGTTCCTGGAACAGCTATATGCATTACAAATTTCCAAATTGCACCAAAGACAGACTATGACAGAGGTGATTGTGACTGCATCTTGATTTTCACAAACACAACAACAGTTGAAGTCATACCGTGCATGCATGATGAATACAAATTCATACCAACTAGCACAATTAGACAACTTCTTACAAGTGAAGAAAACTATGCAATTGGATCTGTAGCGGCACTTGTGGTGGGAACAAAAAGAACTTCTTTCCAATTTTTTGTTGAAATAAAAGATGGCCATTCAGAAATGGACAAAGCACAGGTATTTAAATATTCCTCTAATTCTTTATTTCATTGCAATTTACATCAATTACTGCTTACCATATTTTTAACTAAAGATAAATGTTGAAATAAAAAATGCATCCACAATACAGGTACAAATACACGAGAGTTTGGTACATCATTTCTCTTCAATGGAAGAACAAATACGCCTTGAACAATATCCAATCATGTTGTTGAGGAACATTGTAAAGAAGCGAGAATCAAGATACAACACTCTACAAACAACTCAATCAACATACATCAGCAAATTGAATAACAAGAGGGCCTTCGAGTATCTCAACAATTTGTTGCATTCAACAACTGAGGTAACTAAGGCATTTGATTATGTCAGCAATTTGTTGTATTCAACATTTAATACAATCACATTTGCACCTATGCAATTATATACTATTAGAAAATGATTAAAAAATACATAATATACATCTTCGTTATATTTTGCAGATTTATGGAACAATAAGAATAGCCAATGCATTTGCAAATCCATTTCAAGCTTTCTGTCCAAATTGCAACTACAAATTTGATACATATGGAGAACTACAAGAACAAACTGCCTTTTGTATTAAATGCAAACAACAAGTTGCATATATCTACTCTCACTACTTGAAAGTGATTTTGACAAGTGATAGAAAGAAAACAATGGAATGTACAATGGATAGATCTATTATGCAACTCTTGCTTCCCGAATTACTAAACATTTCATATGAAGAATACATTGATGACAAATCATCAATTGTCTTCATCCTAAGAGACTTCTGCAAAAAAGGACATTTCAAATTGAATCCAAACAACCTCATAACCAATGCACAATCTATTGAAGAATGATATATACATCTTATATCCAGGTACGCTTGTATTTCACAAACATTTAGCTTCATTTAAAAATTCAATTTCTATACTACATTATCTATTGAAAGATTATCACATAAAATTAAAAAAAATGTCCTCATAACCATCTTCAAACATTTTTCTGCAGAAGGGAATGTCCAAAAACATGTGGATTGTCATCTGCAGCAAGGAGAATAACTGCCATAGCTTGAACAAGGAGAATAAATATGCAATAGTTCTATATGTTATAGGATTTTCATTTCACAATTAATCACTACAACAAACAATAATATAATTATCTACTACCATTTGTAATGTATTGACCATAGTGGTCTATAGACATAAAAATGCATATTCTTGACTTTTCTATGCATTTACACTCATACTTATTTCTACTTTTCTATGAACATTGCTATGCAATTACATTGATATATATTTCTACTTTTATATCTAAATTCTTCACTTTGCTATGCATTTATATTCATATATATTTAAATACCTGTGCTTTGTCCATTTCTGAATGGCCATCTTTTATTTCAACAAAAAATGGAAAGAAGTTATTTTTGTTCCCACCACAAGTGTCGCTACAGATCCAATTGCATAGTTTTCTTCACTTGTAAGAAATTGTCTAATTGTGCTAGTTGGTATGAATATGTATTCATCATGCATGCACGGTATGACTTCAACTATTGTTGTCATTGTGAAAATCAAGATGCTATCACAATCACCTCTGTCATAGTCTGTCTTTGGTGCAATTTGGAAATTTGTAATGCATATAGCTGTTCCAGGAACTATTGTTGATTCATGCTGTTTTACAAGGACACCACTTACATTGATAGTAATTGTCATTTCACCTTTTTCATCAGTTAAAAAGATACTAAGTGGATTTGAATTTGTCATTTGTTTCAATGTTTATATAAATAGGATCATGATCACTCCAATATGCTTCTGATTTGTAAATACAACATGGTTTTGCATTTATGTTACGCCAAATATGATCAATTAGTGGCTTGTTGACATGGTTTAATTTATATAACATAAAATTCATTTTAGAATTGTGCATGTGACTTGATAGCCAATTCTTTCGTACATTATCCACTGACATATCAATGTTGAAGTCGCCTAGAATATATAAAGTTGATGTTAAATTGATAGAGGAGAATACTTGATTTGTGATTGTTATAATTTTTGTTACTGGTGTGGTGGGTCTTGCATATAGATTACATATGTTGATCTCATCACTTGGCAAATTTATTGTTATTGTTATAGCTTCTACATTTGTTGTTTTATATTGCACTGTGTTTGAAATGGATACATTATTTCTAGTAAATGTTAGTTGCTCTTAAAAGACGCTTGCAGTATAAAAATGCATACCAAACAGAAATGGTACGTGCAAATATGATAAGCAACAACTATTACCACGACGTTAAGCAATTATTACCACTATGTTAAGCAATTCTCAAACAAACAACAACTCACAAATCCTACCGGCAGGAATCGGACGCAATGCGTCTTGTTGATGGAAGGGCTTGAGTTATGAAGTGGACGCGTCATTTTGGTAGTGTAGTTGTGAACAAGGAATCCCGAGCTTCGATTTCTATTCACACTTTCTTACGGCTGCCGTTTTTCTTTAAATAAAGATTTCCTCCTTTTTTAAAATTTCCAAGAGGAGCTAAAAAAATGTAACGGTCCTTTCCCCGTCTTTTCAAGGGAGGAGGGTGGATCAAACCTCTCGGCTCTTTGACAAAACGTCTCCACATTTTCCTACTTAGTTCCAGAAAGAAACAAACAGGGAACGGTTTCGTTCATTTCCCCATCCTTTCCTCGAAGGAGGATGCAGTTGTATCTATTTATATGCAGGCCTTGATCTAGTACGATTCACCCCCTTCTTCCTCAAAACATATCCATCGTTTGTGAAATTTGCTTAGCTCTGCGTTTCAGGCCCATCCTTGCACTTATGGCTTCTACATCTTCATCTCGCCAGCAAAATGCTTTCTCTGGAATTGAACCTGACAACAGAAGGAGAAAAGCAGATGAATCTTCCAGACTGTTTGATGTGTTCATCAATCACAGAGGCCCCGATGTCAAGCAAACTCTGGCTACTGAGCTTTACAACTCCCTTAAGGATCTAGATATAAAGGCATTTCTTGATTCCGAGGAGAAGGAGCTTGGAGACTCGTTTCCTTCAACCATTGAGACTGCGATTAGATCTGCTTCAGTGCATATCGCTATTTTTTCGGAAAGATATGCAGAGTCAGCTTGGTGTCTGGCTGAGCTGGTTCTTATGTTACAAAGTAAGGCCAAGATTATTCCTGTGTTTTATCAAGTGGAGCCGTGGGAACTCCGCTACATAGAAAAGGGAAAGTATGCCCAAGCATTCGCTAAATATAAAAAGAAGAATAGGTACTTGCAGAAGCTCCAGGAGTGGAAGGAAGCCCTTCAGCAAGTTTCATATACCGCAGGTTACGAATTCAAAAATCCAGAGTAAGATTTCTGCCTATTTTCAATCTACTTGGCACCTCAACTTCTATATTTTCTTTTAGTAAAACAGGTTAATTGCAATGTGCAAAATCTCGTTCTCATCAGATTCCTCTTTCGCTTTCTGTTCTAGTGACTGCAAAACCATAGTGTCTGCTGTTGAAAAAGAAGTGCAAAGGACAAAAATTTTACATGTTGCCAAATATCCAGTCGGACTTCATGAGCTCGTAAAAGATTTTGAGAGGCGGTGCCTTCATGAGCTTGTTCAAGATTTTGAAAGCCAGTGTGGAATGAACAGAGCAGCAAAAGAGAAAGCTAATGTCGTTGGCATTTTTGGTATGGGTGGGGTTGGTAAGACAACTATCTCTTTAGAGTTGTTCAATCAAAAGAGATCAAAATACACAAGAGCAAGTTTCCTTTATGACGTGCGGGAAGCCTATTCCAGGGGTAATATGCCTTTACTGCAAAGCCAACTACTCAAAGATATCTTTTGTGAAGGTAATCGCAGTTTTGCAAGTGATAAGGAAGGGACGAGCTGTCTGAGGGATCGCTTCGAAAGGAGCAGCTATTTGAGTTTCCTAATTGTTTTAGATGACATTGATCATGTGGAACAGTTACATGCTCTATTACCAATGGACATACTAAATAAGTGTAGTAATAATCTGATAATTATTACAACCCGAGATGTAGGGGTTCTTGTAAGTGCAAGAATTGACATTGCTTATAATTTAAAAGGATTGGATAGAGAAGATGGGAGAGAGCTGTTTTGTTGGCACGCTTTCGACAAACCCCTTCCATTTAGCGGATTCGAGGATCTAGTTAAGGAGTTCGTTAACATGTGTGGAGGCTTACCTCTGTCTCTTATAGTTCTGGGTCGGCATGTTTTTGGTAGAGACCAGTGGTATTGGCAGGAAGAATTGGAAAAATTCAAGACGACTCTTCCCGGGGATATAAAGCAGCGATTGAAGATAAGCATTGATAGGTTAGATAATGAAGAAAAACAGGTTTTCATGGATATAGCTTGCTTTTTTATTGATAAATCCATTACCAAGGCCATGACCATATGGAAGGGATCTGGATGGAGAGCTCGCCATGCTTTGGAAACTCTAAAAGAGAAATGTCTTGTTGAGGAAGTTGAAGTAACGTATCTGAATGTGCTAGAATATAAGTGGGAATCTTGCGCAGATGGGTCTGCTTTCAGAATGCATGACCACCTTCGCGACTTGGGAAGAGACATGGCAGATGAACTGAGCCATCCTTATCGTGTATGGCGTCCCCAAGTTCTTAAATCTTTGGTATGCTTGCCCTTTCACCATATTTTCATTTCTTATTGATATTTAAATTCTGAAATTCCAACTACTACACAGATGTAAGGCGCATTTTGTGAATGCAGGAATCAAAGGGATTCCGAAACATCCTGGTACAAACCAAAGGCAGATGTTTCCATTCCTTTTTGGACAAATCCATGGGCTGTGGAATCACATACTTTTTAGGGGAACCTGAAGATAGCTCTGATAGTTCTCTGCTATGGCTTCAGCTTGAGTACCTCAGTCACCAACCACTTGACCTGAATTCAGATATAAACTCAAGCATTTTTTCATGGATCCCTCTTCAAAACTTGCAATGTTTAAGAATCAGCAACGGGTGTCTCCGAAAATTGTGGCAGAGCGATGTGCAGGTATTTGTTCTTCACCATGGAAAATTAAGTCTTCATAACAGTAGAGTCGATGAGCATTAAATTATGGTAGTTTTTGACTATTGTTTATAACCGAAAATTTGAAATAAGTATATTTTGAATAACAGGCACCTTCCAATTTAAAAGAGCTGCAGATTCATGACACTTTTTTGGAAAACTTTCCAGATTTGTTAGGAAAATCAAATAACATCGAAAAGGTAGTTTTACATGCTAAGCACATCCAAACGGATATCTGGTCTTTATTACAATCCCTTAGAATGAATCTCCGTAGTTTAAAGATGATGGACTCGGCATTACGAGGGGACCTGGCTTACAATGATACTGCACAGGGGACTACATTTAAGTTCTTAGTTATCTATGATTTCAGACTACCTTGGGAGGGATCAGTGGCTTTGAATAACGAGAGATGGTCTAGAACAGTAATGAGTGACGTTCAAAATCTAGAGATTAACGGCTATGCACTTGTAACGAAGATTTTAATTAATGGAAATTGCTGTCAACGCCTGCAATCTCTCAAAATTTGTGAAATGAAAAATCTTATTGAAGCGGATTTAGCAAGGATAAAGACATTGAAGTGTCTTGAGATTATAAAATGTCTGGAGCTTCAGGAGCTAAGGCTTGCACATCTGAGTTGCTTGGAAAAACTTACTATTGGAGACTGTAATCATTTGAAAAGAATAACAGTAGCCGATGATCTTACAAAGCTTACAAGGTTGATTATCAAAGAGTGCCCTGCGCTTGAGGAGTTGCCAAGTTTATGCTGCTCAGGAAAAATCATGATCAACTCTTGTGAGAAGCTACAGAACATTGTGCTGCCAACAACACTCATCATGTTGGATGTACAAAGTTGCAGAGATTTGAAAAGAATAACAGGAGCCGATGATCTTACAAAGCTTACAAGGCTGATTATTAAACAGTGCCCTGCGTTTGAGGAGTTGTCAAGTCTTTGCTGCTCGGAGGAAATTGAGATTGACTCTTGTGAGAAGCTACAGAACATTGTGCTGCCAACAACACCCATCATGTTGGATGTACAAAGTCGCAGAGATTTGAAAAGAATAACAGTAGCCGATGATCTTACAAAGCTTACAAGGTTGATTATTAAAAAGTACCCTGCGCTTGAGGAGTTGCCAACTCTTTTCTGCTTGGAGGAAATTGAGATTGACTCTTGTGAGAAGCTACAGAACATTGTGCTGCCAACGACACTCATCACTCTAATTGTACACAGATGCAGAGATTTGCAAAGAGTAGCAGGAGCCGGTGATCTTACAGAACTTACATGGGTGATTATTAAACAGTGCCCTGCGCTCGAGGAGTTGCCAAATCTTGCCAGAGCGAGCTCCTTGTATAATATTGATATCGACTCTTGTGAAAAGCTGCAGGACGTAGCAGGTATTGAAGACTTGTACCAATTAGAGCAGATGAAACTTAATTATTGCAGCAATGCATTAATACGAAATTGCATTCCTAAGTTGAAGGTAATGATTTCAATACTCCTTTTTAACAGCAATCATATATGTCATTTTTAAGGCAAGTGTTCTTTTATTTCATTATTGACCTTTGTTCTCACATAATAGTCTATATTTTCGTAAGTAATGTTTCAAGTCGTGTGTAAATGAAAAGAATTTACCGTGGATGAACAGATAGTATTTGTTTTTAATTTCAGAGTGTGCCGTGGTGGAGAATGGAAATGATTGGAAGAGCAGTAGATGGAGCAGAGTCAAGTTTAAACAAAAATCTGTTTTGTGACGCTAACATTGGCGTCGATGCAGTCATTGAAATTGGCAGTGAGAATACTGTTTTCGAGAGGTCAGAATGGAGTTCTGTTATCGCTTGCTTTATGGTTGTGTTTGATAGCTCTATTTCCTTAAAGGATATAAATCAATCACTTCCATATGACGACTATGACTATCGCTATGGCCTGACGGTCCGTGAAGGAGAATGGATCATTACAATGGTAGGATGTCAAGATAGTTATTATGAGGAATGTGAAAATGTATCAAGGAGCAATGGATTAATGAAGAAGGGGGTATTGATAAAGGTGAAGGCAGAAGGGAAAGATGTGGAGGTGTTACGAAGAATTGTTGATAGGCTACATCACTCTATTAGATAATTAATGTTATTTATTAATTATTGTAAAGTTTCCTAAACTTAACAATTTCAGTTTAAAGAATGGAATATTATTTTTTTATTTCATTTTGTATAGTTTTGGTTCAATTTTTTTATAAATTTAATATTTTTAAATTTAAATTATTTTTAAAAATATATTTTTTAATTTAAATTAAAGTAATTTCAGTTTATAGAATGAAAATTTCTTCTTAGAAGATAATGTTTATTTTGTATTTGGTTATGTAAAGTTTTTGTTTTAAATTTTCATAAAATTAACAATTTTTTAGTTTAAATTATTTATAAAAATATATTTTTAATTAAGAGAAGATTTGATAGAGAAGAAATTTATTTAATAATCATTAATTATTTATATATATGTGTCAATTAGTTTATAATAGTAGTTGAATGCATATTATTTCAATATTTGATTAAATGATCAATTATATATTTATTTATAAATAAGTGTCATTTGTATGACTTTTAAAAATAATAATTATTCACTCGTTAAAATATGACTTCATATTGATACTATTTTTGGTAACTTTTCAAATTTTAAATATTTATTAAGTTTATTTATAGTTTTCAATTAAATTGTTATCATTAATGTGATTTTTTTAAGTTTGATTGTTTGTACCTTTTAAACATTAAAAAATAATAATTTATCATGAATCAATTACAATGAGCAATTTTCACTTAAATTAAAGTTGAAATCTATAGATTGCAGAAAATTTCATCTTGTAAAATTTATATTCTAATTTTTCTTTGAGCTTTATTATAAATCAATAATTAATTTCTTTTTATTTTACAATGGAATGGAAAGACAATACTAGAATTTTTAGTAACTTGTGTTTCACCCATTGATAAATTCTAGTGGTGTGGCCAAGCAAGTCCATAGTAGAGTTGTGTTGGTAAGCATAATTTTTCACTACAAAATTTTGACATGACTCACTCAATGTATAGTGGAAACCATTTCAAAAGTTGGATAAGATTGTAATTAAACAAATAATCTTCTCATGTGTTTGATAGAGGCAACTCCCTCATTTGATGATTTTTATCTTTTTAGGGATATACATTTTACCAAAAATTGGGAAAGGAAAACTAACTAAAAAATTAAACGCAAAGAAAGGAAAACCCTAGCTTGGTTGGTATGAGGCAACTACTTTTGGAAGTTTATAGAAAATAGGAGAAAATATTGAAACAACATTAAGATAAACTCAAAGTTTTCTTTTTAAAATGTTGTTTAAAACAAAAGGGGATGCAACTAGGTTTGAAAGAATACTTCATCTAACATAAGAAATAATTATTATTGATAGATTTTCTCACAAAGAGATTAGAGAAAAAATATTTTATCTCAACATAGATTTACATTAGATAAACTAAAATGATTAAAATATGCATAACCTTGTGTAGAAAGGGGGGATTCGCTGCTCACGAGTCTCTTTCTTTCCAAGAGAATTATAGGGAACGAACTACCCTAAACTACCTCAAGTTTTGTTTAATCAGACTAGAAAGCAACATGAAGAAATTGCAAAGAATAGCTCAAAGGAAAACTATCAAATAGAGTGATAAAACAAATAGATTTAGGGACTAAAAAAACATGACATTGAGAACTCTATCATAGAAGGAGCAACTCTCAAACAAAGGACAGCAACGCAAAATTAGGACATCGACGTGACACGTTGAGGTCCTAGAGGTGCATTGGTGTCCTAAATGGGTGTCCTAAATAGATGAAGTGCTAAATCCTCAGACAAAAATACCACAGACTACTAACTAGCTTAGATCTGGTGTTTGTTTGTTCAACTGAATTGACAAAAAGTTAGAAATGTTAGAAATACACAAGCAAATAAGGAACCAACTTACAAAGGGTCTTGCGTTTAAGATCTTCCTCCAAGCTTCACTTGAACAACTTGCACACAAGACAAATGAGGAAAAATGTTGGGGCTCTTTCGAGGCTTGTTGTAGTCAAACCCTCATTTTGGTGTTCCCACCTCCACGGACAACCAAAGAGATAGAGAAAATAAACAAAAAAGTAAACAAATACAAGGTGATAAAAGAAAACCTCGCTCAAGGAGAATGCGTATCACAAGATTGCAAAGTAGTGAGTTA
>VDFB02180168.1:0-19499 GCA_007258455.2 Sequoia sempervirens
ACCCTGTTAGGGGAAAACCACGGTGGAGATTAATCCACACAATTTACTTTGTTAAAATTAAAATAGAAGAGGGGAATGCACTTGCATTTAGGTGTAGTACCTAGAGCTCACTACTCAAGAAAGAGGCTCACTGCCTTACAATTACAATATAGATTACAACAAAATTTTAATTGAGAGTATAGAATCTACAAATGCTAAAATTCAGTTCCAATGAAGCTCAAGATCATATTCTAGATCTCTCAACTAGTTCGCTCTTATGCTTTGCTCTGCTCTGCACACAAACACTTTTTTGCCCTTAAAATAATTAATCTATCCTTTTTCGCTTCTTGATGATATACAAGTACTTCACCACCCACATACTCCTATCAGATATCATGCATACACACATTCTCTATAAAATGACTTCCTGATCTTCTTTATATATCCGCTAACCCAAAAATTCAATATCTGTCAACTTCATAACAAAATACAATATTCTTGCTTATGTCGGCCCAAATCATAAGTTATCATTTATGCGTACCTACACAAGTGGGCTAGACTTATAGTAGGGACCCACACAAAGGTTCAAAACATAAGATATATCAAAACAATTACTCCACATACATCCATGATACACAATGTCAAGCATGTCAGCCATAATAGAAAATAAACCATGAATCATGCTACTGAACCTCTTCAGTTGAACTATGATTAATACAACACCACAAAACTCTTTAGTAAGATAGTGTACATGCTAGGAAAGATTTCCTGGAGATCCACACAATGAAATAGTGATCCAGTGAAGTGATTGGATCAATTTACCAACCAAATGTCATGTTCTTCACTCTCTCTACTGGTATGAACACTACTAATACTACGAACCAAGCTGTTGACTCTAGTTGCCATCAATGACAACATAAGTAGCCAAAAATGATCTCTCAAGGCCATATGCCAACAATCTCCCCCTTTGGCATTGATGGTAACACTTAGTGAAAAATTGACTAAGTGTCAAAACCAAAAAGTGATCAAGGCAAAAATTTCTACCCCCCCTATGGATGTCAGGAAATTTTTCACTCCATTCTCTCCCCCTTTGACATCAATGAAAAAGCTCTACAACATCCACTTACACTCCCTTTCTTATTATTTTACCGTACTTTTTCTTACTTCATTCTTTCCCCCAATGCAAAAATTGATCAAAATTTGACAACTGCTACAAAAATTCAGAAAATTATTTTATACTTAGCTTTCATTTTCGGAAGGAATTTCTTCTAGGAATCCACTGCAATCCCAATGGCTATGATTAGGCTATTGTTCTCTAATGTTCTATTGATTATTTGAACAAGAGATTGAGGAATAGTTATTGCTTCTTCCAGCTTTTCTCCAGACTTAAGAATCTCAATCATTTGTTCTAATTTCCTTTTAGTTATATCTTTAACTTTCCAAAAAGCATCAATGAGAGTATTCTTAGTAGTATGAACTTTTTCATCCTCAATCTATAAATTATGAACCTTCTTCTTAACATCTCCATTCTTATCCAAAAGCATACTATAATTTTTTCCAGTCTTAACAAGCTCACTTTCAATTTCTTCAAGCTTATCCTTGTACTTCCCTACCACATGAGGCCATCTAAGACAATAGTTAAAGACTTTATTTGCTGAATCAATGCACTCTCTCAGCTCATTCATTTTCTTCTTTAGTCTGGTAAGAGATAATCTAAACTACATTTTTAAATGAGAAATTATTTCTTCTTCCTTCCTTTCCAGGGGCACAGACTCCATAGATATCTTGACACATTCAATTAGTTCTTCTGGGAGAACATCCTGCAGACTCTCCAACTCAATATTGTTATCAATAAAGTGCCTTTCCAGAGTTTTTTCAATAAAATTCTGCTCATAGGATGGTCCATTCAACCATATACCAGTTATCTTTTGCATACCATCCTTATCCTGAATGATTTGCATTATCTTTGTCTTAAATAGGGCACCTTCTTCATCACTGTCTTCAACTATTATTATTTATGGTTCATCTAGTTTTGGTTGATCTTTGGGAATATATTCTTCTTCATCCACAACCACTTGAATTTTCCCTTTTTCTTCAATCTTTGCAAACTTAGGTGTTGGAGCAATGACACTAGCCGTATCTCTTCTTCTCTTATGCTTCTTCTCTCCTTTTCCGAAGGATGATCCAACCTCAGTTATTTTTTATCGGAAGGGGGACAACAGTTTCCCCAAACCTCTCTAATACCTTTCTAAAGAAACTTTCATACACTTGTTCACAATCTTTAAATGAATTTTAATGATTTAAGATTTACTTACAAACTGGCATATTCTCTCTCCACACCACATTGTCCTTCATCAAAAAATAGTTTAGAAAGTACATCATAATAGATATTGCCAGAGTAACAAACCTAAATGGGTAGTCAATATCCTTCATTAATTGAGCATTCTCCATCAGTTGATCCTTCATCAGACTACATAGATCAAAGTCTTTGTTTTCAATTATGATTTTATGGGCGATATATGTAGCACCTGTCGAGGTTGATCCTTTTCAGTTTTTGAAGTAAATCTTGTGTGAGACTCCATAAGCCACATACCTTGTCAAAGGATCTTTAATCGATTAAATTATTAGAGCCCTCTGGTCACCCTTTATTTTGGTTAGGGCTTTAACTGCAACATTATGAATCGACTTCTTCTTCGGTACATCACCAATATTGCATAGTCTCATTAAGTTTCTGATCACATCGTTGGAAATTTGATAAGGTTTTTCCAAAGTGAGGATGTCACCATCCAGTTTGTTCAAGAAAAAGTGAATCACTTCTGCATTGACGAAATGAGGATAATCGTTCCATATATCTGAATTCTTGTGTTTTAATCCTTCAAGCCTTCTAAAATCGGTGAGCGACAACAAATTTCTTTCGTCCCTAATCTTTTGGATTCTATACTCATCTAGGGTTATGGTACCTTTGATTTTATTCATGTTTTGTTCTAAATAGAGGTCTACCGATCACCTTGAATAGAGGTGTAATCAATGAGCAATAGAAGTACCTGACAATTCGCCGCTAGGATGACTTTTCGTACTTTTGAAATTTTGCTAAAAAATGCTCTCAAACTGTTCTCCTTCAATGCTTGGTGCAGAAATAGGGTTCAAAATTCCCTTTTATAAATTTTTCCAACTTTACTTTTTGCCTCATTAAATGCATTTCCCTAGAAGTTTTGGTTACACTACAAACTCAGACAACAAACAAAGAATTTAACTGTAGACCTATATCGTTTCGTCTAGTTTAGCATATGATTGCAAATACTTCCATCAAGGAAAAAAACAATGACTGACGAAATCCAACGATTTGGTGCCAACTATACAAGGGGGGCAAGATACTTTCATGAAAAACTCCCCCTAGGCCACTGGCTTGAAATCAATTACCAGAGGAGCTACCGAAGGGGGCTTCCGGTACAACTTTATTTCCTTCATCCATTTCACTTTTCTTCACCCATGTTTTTATGTGAATTTCTTCCTTAATAGACCGGACCTCTTTTATTCATGTTTTTTGTTCCGGTAGAACTTTGCAATGTGACCAAGATTGTTACAATTGAAACATACTGAACCTTTGTTTCTATATCAGCCATTCCACTAATTTCCACTTGACCTGCATTGATTAGCAACATGCCCAAATATTCCATAGGTATAACATTTAATGTAACTTGCACTGACAGTCATACTCTTGCATTCTAATACCTTATGACCAAACTTTTTGCATTTGAAACATTGACCAGAAAATGATAGAGTACTAGAGTTTATCTTTCTTCTATACTGAGAAGCCATATGTCCAAATTTATTACAAGAAAAGCAATATCCATTAAATCTTTGAGCATTAGGTTGCCTTACCAGATGTCTTCTTCCTTTGTTCTTCTTTTCAAGATTTTTCTATTCAAATTTGGAGCATTCTCCCTTCTCATATCCAAGATCTCGCTTATCATTTATATCCTTTTGACCTTTGGCTATCTCTTCAAGCTTGGTAGAACTTATCCTTAACTTTTCCTTGAATTCATTTGCAGTAGCAAGCTCATTCCCAAGAATGACTATCTATCTCTCAATCTCATGTTCATAGTTCTTGGCTTGTTGCAGTTGAATCTCCAATTTAATGGATCTATTGTTAATTTTGCTGCATTCTTTAGATTTTTCTCTCAGGGACTATGCTATATTCTCCTCATTCTTCTTTCTTTGCTCAATCTCTTTGGTAAACTTCATTGCCACATATTCCATCTCAAGGCTTAGAGTTGCATTATCCTTGGATAGCTTTTCACATTCTTGTGTTATCTCTTTTAGGGTTTGATTCAGATGGATATCATATGAACCTTTGTTTTCCTTTTGCTTCAACTGATCACATAGTTCCTTCCTCTTTTCCCTTGAGTCATTTATCTTGTCCTTCAGTGATTGAATGAATTTTTCGATGTCTACAAGATTTTCCTTAAGTTCCATGACCTCTGCCTTAGATTGATCAAGATCATCAAGTGCCACCAATAGCTATTGTTGAAGACCACCAACATCCATTGTACTTCAAGATTCAACTCAAGTTGCTAAGCTTTAGAAGAGGAACTTTCTCTTATACCAATTGTTGGACACTAGGAACACTGAGAGGGGGAGGTGAATCAGTGTTCAATAACTTTGATTTGAAAACATATCTAAAACCATCAACAACAATAATTGAACTTTATATAACATTAGCAACACATAACAAATGAAAACATGCAGTCACATTAATGAACACCATAACACTAGGTATTTTTACGTGGAAACCCTATTAGGGGAAAAACCATGGCGGAGATTAATCCACAAAAATTACTTTTTTAAAAGTAAAATAAAAGAGGGGAATGCACTTGCATTCAGGCGCACTACCTAGAGCTCACTGCTCAAGAAAGAGGCTCACTTCCTTACAATTATAATATAGATTACAAAAAAAATTGAACTGAGAGTATAGCATCTAGAAATGCCAGAATTCAATTCCAATGAAACTCAAGATCATATTCTGGATCTCTCAACCAGTTCGCTCTTTTGCTCTGCTTTGCACACAAACACTTTTCTGCCCTCAAAATAACTGATCTATTCTTTTTCACTTCTTGATGATATACAAGTACTTCACCACCCACATACTCCTATCTGATATCATGCATACACAAATTCTCTATAAAATTATTTCCTGATCTTATTTATATATCTGCTAACCCAAAAATTCAATATATGTCAGCTTCACAACAAAATACAATATTCTTGCTTATGTCAGCCAAAATCACAAGTTATAATTTATGCATACCTACACAAGTCAGCTAGAATTATACTAGGGACCCACACCAAGGTTCAAAACATAAGACATAGCAAAACACTTACTCCACATACATCCACGATACACAATGTCAAGCATGTCAGTCATAATAGAAAATAAACCATGAATCATGCTACCGAACCTCTTCAGTCGAACTATGATTAATAAAACACCACAAAACTCTTTAGTAAGATAGTGTACATTCTAGGAAAGATTTCCTGGAGATCCACACAATGAAATAGTGATCCGGTGACGTGATCGGATCAATTTACCAACCGAAGTCTTGTTCTTCACTCTCTCTGTCGGTATGAACACCTCTTGATGCTTCTGCCGAACCAAATTGGTGACTCTAGTTACCCAAGGAAACTCGCGACTCTATTTGTCATCGGTGACAACTTTACAGTAGCCAAAATGATCTCTCAAAGTGATATTCCAACACATGATCACTTGCACATGCACAGTATCCATGAAACTAACATTTATTCTTCTACTAGTATCTCTTCTTGTTGTGAGGATGATACTTTGATATTAGAAAACCTATTTTGTGAAGGTCATGAGAATCTAAGTTGTCCCCCTTCCCCTAAAGAAACCCTTGTTGAGCATAAAAATTCAACCCTTGATCATTTCCCTACCTATGATAAAGTCATTTTAGAAGAACCAATCCATGAGTGTCAAGAACATTTGGTTTGTTGTTCTCCTAAAAACTCTCCTCCTAGGAGGATATCATGATGCAAGACAAGGATAACTCTCACTCACCAAGGGATGCTAACATTATTCAACCTCAACTCATTCTTTACCCTCCTTCACACCAACCTCAAACTCACAACAAACCCGAATTAATCCTCTACCCACCTAAGAACAATGTTTCACAACAACTGAGTCATAATACTGTTGCTCATACATATAACACAAAACAATCCACAACCACAACAACAGACCACAACACCCCTACCCATGCCTAACCCTATCATCCCTAATCCTATATTACAAGGACCTCCTAGTGGAAAGGAGTACAATCTTGTCAAACAACTAAAGAATACTCCTGCTAAGATATTATTATGGGACCTTATTCAAGTCTCCCCTCATTATCACACCATGATTCAAAATGCTTTACAACAAGTTCCTGTCCCTTCCAATATGCAACTCAATGATCTAGCAGCCATGATTCAAGCCATAAATGCTAACATTTTTTTCCACCAAAGTGAGTTCCATCCTTTGGATGTGCAAAACCAAAATGAAGCCTTCATGATCATTGATCAATACAAACAAAAAGGGATTAAGAGAACTCTTGTGGATACTGGCTCCACTCTTAATCTATGTGGGGAAAACCTTCTCAATAGACTAGGCACCGATAAGTCTACTATTCAACCCAATCCTTTATCCATCAAGGGATTTGACAATGTAAGAAAACAATCGCTTGGTGTGATCACTTTACCTATTATAGTTGGAGTGGCCACATTGGAAACACCAATTCATGTTATGCCTAATGATCTTGGATATAATATTCTCTTAGGTAGGTTGTGGATTCATGCAATGAATGGCGTGACTTCTACTTTTCATCACCAAATGAAATACATCTACAACAACAAAGTATACACACTCGAAGTTGACCCTCATCCAAACAGTTGTTTAAACATTGAGAAAAAAAAAATATCCCTTGAACACATTAACACCAACCACACAAGTGGACCCCATCCCACATCTTGAACCAGTCATGAAACTCTTAGAAGATGATTGGGGTTCCTTGGATTTAGAACATGACTTCATGGGTGAGTACAAGATCATACACAAAGACTCTAGCAAGGGAAAAGAAACCAGATTTTTGTCAACACAAAACTCAAAAAACCCTTCACAAGCATCCACCTCAACACTTTAGCACAACATACTTTAGGTTACACAACAACCTTTGATGAACTTAATCATGAACACCCAATGACTTCCAAATCAATGAATAATCTTTATGGAAAAGGTTATGAACTCATGAAACAACGTGGATATAGTGGAAAAGGATTTGTTGCTCGAGAATAAGGTATCTGTAACCCTATAGAGCCTAACATACAACAAAAAAATCATGGACTTGGTTATTATCCTTTGATTGAGATAAACAAGCCATCCATTGACATCAATACTATCACAAAACATCCTTCTAAAACAAAATTAACAGTAATACATCCTGAACTCCTCAACACTAGTAGTCTTGATAGTCCTCCTTTCCAAAACATGAAATAAACAATGAACTCTTTTCTTAACATCAATGTCATCTCCCATAGCACTAAATATTTCCATTCGATAGATTTTCCCTCCTCTTGTAAGAGTGAGAACAAAATATTGCAATCTAAAGAACCTTGCGTAGGTATGACATCCTGTACTAAGCAAGGCATCTCTTTGCCACCAACAAAAAAAACTTCTTCTCCCCTTGATCAAGAGGATATCTTTTCAACACTCCTCCAAGATCACTTGATATCTCTCCCTCCACAAAATTGAAAGAAATGCTATTACAATACCTCATTTTGTGCATATCACAGAGTTCACAACCATTCCACTAATGAATGTAAGGCTTTGAGTAGTAAAATCCAACATCTAAAGGATTTTGGTGTTCTCCTTATGATGGGGCACATTATTCCTCTTAATTGATACCGATTTGCACTCTATCTTGCATTTCATCAATCCTTCATTTCACCTCTTATCTAGCACTCAGTAAGTAAGGGGTATGCATCCTTTCTCCTCATATGTCATATGTTGTTGCCTCCTTTGGCTAGTCTTTAACCTTTCATGAACATATAAGAGCAAGCTTGGGACGTGGACAATGTGCCTTAAGTTGGCTTGCATGTGACATATTCCTGTTTTCATGACGTAGCTTCTTGAAAACATATGACTTGGGCATAGGCCTTCTCGAGTAAGCTCTCATGTTTTCCTTCTTCAATTTTAAAGCAATTTCTCATAGTACTAGTGTTTGCAACCACTTTAAAGTGGGGACATACATCACCACTCACATTTCATTGTGTGATTTTCTTTTTCTTGTGATTTCCTCTCCTGGAAACATTAGGTACAATGTTTCTCAGGATGAGACATTGCACTTGTCCTCTCTTGGAAAAAAGATGAGACCATTTGCATTTATCCTCTCTTGGAGACATTAAACATGATGTTCCCTAAGATGAGACATTGCATGAACTAAGCAAGATCCCTTTGAACATTCCTTACACCATCTTCCATTTACAATGTCTATGAGTGTCCAGCATACGAAGTTTTGCTTGCCTCATAGAGCTCAAAAACCATTTTCATTATTGTGGTGCCTTATTAAAGTTATCATGAGGTATAAATTTGGTATGGTTGAGAGGTAAGCCCATTCCAAGGCACCTACATTCCCCATAGCCACTTGTGTGTGTGTGAGCATATATCGGCCATATGTGTCTCACCTCTTAGGACTTCTCACCCGACAGATAGCCAATAGTTTCGTCACCTCAGAGTGAGTATGGATTTTTTGACAAACAACCTAGGTCTGATCCACAACATGCTGGACAAATGGTCAAAGCTTGATCCACCTTTTTATTTTACTTCTTTGGGATAACTCACCCTCACGAATGACCTAAAGTTTTGTGGTCCCAAAGTGAGTGCATCCTTTCCACCCATTTTTTATTTCCTTTTTAGTTCTTTCCATTGCATGATTGCGTATCTTGATGGTTTGAATTAGGATATTGATCCTAGGTGCTTCACTTCCTTCTCAATCTTTATCATCATTTGTCATCTACATCTGTACACTCGGATCTCTCTTGAATGTCTACTTTAGTGTGAGTTTGAAGCAAGTTCATCCTCTCACTAAAGTGGGGGCTAAATGTACCATAGAAAAAAGGAACTTGCTTGATTTAGGAATAATTGATGATAAATTAGACTTAATAAGGCCCTAATTTAGTGTTGTGAGGTGTTTTACACATCCACACTAGGTCTTGGACATTGCAAATTGAATCAAATGCATTTATTGATGTCTTGTAAATGTGTTGTTAAGTGTTGTAAAATACTTTCACACTTCTCTAGACTTAATAAACCCATTTTCCCCTAATTCAACATTATAAAATGTATTTAATTGCATCCTCATGTCAATCTAGAAGGCTTGTAAAATAAAATTAATGTTAATCTAGTGTTGTAATGTGTCTTACACATTCATATTGGATGTTGTACCTTTCTAGGCCAAGTGGACCTCATTTTAGTGTTGTAACGTGTATTTAATCACACTTTCACATTGAATTTTGTGTCTCAAGCCCTAACTGACCTTCAAATCATCCCATTAGGCCCCTATAACCCCATATTATGCATCCCAAGGCATAATTTGATCAAATACTAATGAAAATCAATCATAAGAACCAAAATTACTCAATCCAATAAGCAAGCAAATGGGCCCCTCTAGAACTAACACCCATTTGTGGCAATGATTCCCCGCCAGTGGGACCTGTTCACCCGAGGTGGTGAATGAGTCCCATTTGGGCCATTTTTTGCTTTTGAGCAAGAAATTTTGGAATTTTAGTTTTGTTTTTCTTCATGTTAGCCAAGTAGGGATCTAATTTATGGGAAATTTTGGAGAATTTCCTATAAAACCAAGTCTCTAAACCCTAATTTACATCTCTTAACTCATTCATATCTCTTCTCATTCATTCATAATCTATCTTTTCTTTCAAGTCAAGCAAGTTGGGGTTTCATCATTGCAAGTTCTCAAGATAGCCTCTTAAGACATTTAAGGGTAGAATCTTCCTCCATTACTGCAAAAATTCAAGATCAAACATCATGGCAAGGTAATAACTCCATTGTTGCAATCTTCATTACATTATTTCATCATTTTGGTTTAATTACCTACAAAGGGGTTTGACCAAGGCAAAGTCCCATGCCCTAACATCCAACATTTCTTCTTCTCTTCTTGTGTGTTTCTAGATTTAGGCATCTTGGAGGCTTAGAAATCATTGAAGATTGTATCGCAATTTTTTCAATTCATCTCTTCATTGGATAAGGAAAAACATCAACAAAAGTCACCTTCAGCCTAATTTGATAGTTTCAGAATTGAACACCTAGAGAAGCATAAAGTGCAGATCAAAGGCTCCTGTTTCTGCTTTTGAATCTTAAAAAATTTAGAAGCACTGGACTCATTCACCATGGGTGGAAAATAAGTCCCATTTCTAGGCTTGATTTTGGTTTTCTGCATTTTTGGATACCCATTTGTCCAAAAATGGGCTTTGGAATAGTTTCACATATTTGGGACTAATTCGCCGAGAATGGTGACTGAGTCCCACCAGGCCTAAAAATTAGGATCAACAACATCGCAGAAGTCATTTCCAGTCTTCATCAATATCTCAAGTACACACTTTCAGTTTCATCCATTTTTGTTGCAATTTGTATTCATTTATAGTTCATTTCTGCATATCACAATGTGTTTTCCAACAAGTTGCATTTCAATAGTTTTCAATTAATAATCAATATATTTCACTATTTTTCTACATCTAGATCATTGCATTTAGTCATAATTTCATCATACATACACTAGCTTGAGTGAACCGCCTAGATTTAGGTTTTTGGCCTATCTCTCTCCTTTTAGGTGAAAAACCTTAAGAGTTTAAGAGAGCCATAGCACCAAAAAAATCTATGGTTCAGTGGGGTCACTAAAGAGGATGAACTATTGATTCTTTCTATTCTTGCTAATCTAGGTCGTAATCATTTAGTGTTTGTTTCTACATTTTATGTTGCAATGGATGCCTTTGTCAATGCATACAAAATTTCTTCTCTTGATGGATTTGTAGATTGACTCACAAGGGAACAAGCAAAGTTGGCACGCATGGTAAATTTTAAGTCTTCCACACCTCAAGCTCTTTTTGTAAAATATCAAAAGTCTTTAAGTGGAAACGGTAAGAAATAGAATAAGGACCCCATGTCTAATGAGAAAGATAAAGATTCACCTTCACATGGCACTCCTCAATTCACTTCCTCTTTCAAAGAGGACTCATCTAGAAAGAAGTTGAAATGTGCATATTTTAAAAGGATAGGACATGATGATCATAGATGTTATGATAAGAGATTGATGAACTAACACACCTTCTTAAAAGAAAAACATTCTACTTTCATCATCAGTGTCTTCTTCTTCTTCAACATCTCAATCTACAACAACTTCACCATCATAGTTAGGAACTACAGGAGTAACAAATAGAATCAAAAAATGAAAGTAAAAGAACTCTTGGCCTCTATAAGTCTCTAATATGGAAGATTCTTTTTGATTTAGGGGTATCTCATCACATGGCACCATCTATGGGGAATGTTCTCTTCTTTTGAGCCTTGTAATTCACCAAATATTTTGATGGGTTACAACAACACATCTATAAAGGTATGTGGGAAGGGTTCTATTGACATGGGAGAAGGAACTTTTAATGATGTAATTTTTGTTCCTTCCTTGTCATCAAATCTCCTTTTTGTTTCTCAAATTACCCATAGTGGACAAGGTAAAATAGTTGATTTCACTCCTAATAGAGTATACATAAGGGACTTGGAGACTAGATATATCATTACTATGAGGGTGATTGATCATTCATCTCATTTGTATATGTTGCATCATAAATTTTCACCCTTGATAATTTCACAATATGTTTTGCTCCCCCTTTAATAATTGGACCTAATTGAGTACATAATTTCCTAAATTATGCATTTTGTGGCCCATTTTAAAAATTACCAACAAGTTGCAAGCAAAAAAAATACATTTATTTAATACTTTGCCCTGACACCTTAAATTCTAAAAAATAGGGTTGGGACATAGTTGTGTTGGGAAACTTAGTCCCTTATTTTGGCTTCAAATTCAAATATGTCGATGTCAACATTTTATTATTTGAAATTCAAATGTCCAAAGTTTACTATCGAGATTTAATTTTTGGGAAATTAGAATAATTACATATAATTACCTAGTTATTTCCTCATTTGAAAACTAAGTGGAAATTGTTGAGCAATTTATGCTCAAGAATACCAGTGAAGAAGAGTTTGGAGGAGCCAAAACCACCCTTTCCACTCTCTACCTTTCATTCATTGATCAACACTAGGTGTGCATATTGCATCATCCCCCTACCCGACCCTACTCTTTTATGGCTTGATCAAGTGAATAGAAGTTGTGGTAGGTGCCAGGGAGATGCATCGATCGGTGACCAATAGCAGTAGGGAAAGCAGCAAAAAATGGTAGAAAACAAAGGTAAAGGTTTCATAATGTAAAATCCTAAATGTTCTCATTATCAAATCTTTGGTCGTAATTTCATTTTAATAAACATACTCTGAAACCCTTGTTGAAACCTTATTTTTAGATTGCAGCTCACCAAAACAGAGAAGTGAAAGGTGAATACCAGTGATGAAGAGTTTGGAGGAGCCGAAACCAATAGCAGCAGGGAAAGTAGCAAAAATGGTTGCATTATCGGCTGCAAAAAATGGGTAAGGGATGCCATACTGTAAAAACCTAAATGTGTTCATTATCGAACCTTGGCCGTAATTTCATTTTAATAAACATACTCTAAAACCCTTGTTGAAACCTTATTTTCAAGTTGCATCTCACCAAAATGGAGAAGTGAAAGGTGAATACCAGCGATGAAGAGTTTGGAGGAGCCAAAAAAAATAGCGGCGGGGAAAACGAAAAAAAATGGTTGAGCCACAATGGGCTTTGGAAAAAAGAAATTATGCTTTGGGAGAATTTATTTCCATTGTTGAAAATTTTAAGATTGCCTTTGTTTGTTGTAGTTCTAGCTTGCATTTTTAAGTAACCAATATATCTTGTCTAAAACCATAATAGCTTGCTTGAAGTTAATTGACAGCAATGATCTGATGAATTTACCATTTGATTTAATATCCATTTAAAAAAAAAAATACCATTGGTTGTTATCAATTGATGTTCCATATGCTCTTAGTTAAAACCCACTTTCTCTTCCTTCCAATCTTTTATAATTTTCACTATCATTTATAAATTTATTATCAAACTATTGTTTATGCTTATTTTTCTTAATTGTAATTTTATTCATATTATTGTTGTGAAATTCCTTACCATCCCACTTTGTTTTTCATATTTCAAAGTTTCATAAATATTTTAAAAATATTAACAAATTTTGAGTTTTTTTATTGTGGACAAGTACATATCAAGGAGAAAATGCAAAACCAGTTCCTTACTAGATACATTTATAGCCCACCCCATGTGCAATAGTGGCATCACTGAAGACATGAATTCACACCAATGCATTTTTAGCTTTAGTTTTAGTTTTCTTCAGTTTTAGAAGCATAATAAATCAGCAATTTGCATACTACGAAATATTTTGTCTTCAAAACTCTATATATAGAGTTTTTTGTAACATATTTTATATACAATTTGAATATACAATGAATTATTTTCCAACTCTACTATTTCAATCCTTTGAGAAAATTTGTTGAAGTTTTATAATTGTTTTAATTTAATTTTTCCAGTATAACATAAGAGCTTTAAAGTTTTATATCTTTCAATCACAAAGGAATTTCAATGACAGGTTCTCTTGGTTTGCAATTTCATAAACTAGTTATTGTAACAACATTCTCCAAACATAGGAGTTTGCATACATATATGAAAGTATTAGTTCATAAATGAATTAATAAATGACTACCATGACTAAAAAATGACTAAAAATGACTAAAATGACTAAATAAATGACTACCATGACTAAATAAAATGACTACCATGACTAAATAAATGACTAACATGAATAAATAAAAATTACCATGACTAAATAAATGAAGTTACTATGACTAAATAAATGACAAATTAACAACAATGAATGACTAAATTAACAACTAAATATACTACCAAATTGATCAATCAAAACAACCAATAGATGACTAAAAATGGTTTAGTCATGAATTTGGTTGTGTTATAAATGACTGGCAATAAACTACTAATGGTCATGTGACCAAGCTTAGTCACATATATGCAACTTTTAGTAGTTTTTTTAGTCATTTATCATTATTTTTGTACTAGTGTAATAAACCATTAGCTACAAACTATATACCAAATTCTTATTGTCATTATCATCGACAAAATGGACATGATACAAAACATTGTAAGCATCTTAAACATCTTGTGCAAGACCTCATTGATTTTGGTCATCTCTCCATTGTGGGTGTCAATGATCAAGGAAATAAGTTCATTGTCCCTCCTAACTAGAACTTGTAAATTTTCACCAACCCTATGCCTAATCATAACATTTCATTTTTCAAAGCCAATGAAACTACAAATAATGATGTGATGAATGTTGATACAGATGATGATAACAATGATATTGTTCAACATGATCCTATAGATAATGATCCTATGGATGATATGGTAGGAGTGATAGACGTCATTCCTTGTAAGGGACAAACTAAAAAGCCTCTTGAGATTGCTTTCTCCTCACAAGATATACTTAAACATGCACCCATGGTCCTCTTTACATAGCCGGCCGAATCTATGACAAGCCCACTAATGGAATATTAATAGATCTCGTCTATGGAGAGAATGTGATCACCAAGGAATTCCTACTTCTGCATGAACTCTATCAAGATATATATGATAAACTAAAAGCATAGATCAAGACACATAATGGTTTTTTTTTCCCTATGATGGGATTGATCACTCTTCCTTTACAAATGGAACCAAAAATATTAGATATCTCATTCTCAATCATCCTGCAGTTGGACCAATTTTGTGTGAAGCTAGGCTATCCATGGCTTTGCTCCATGAGTGTAGTCCCTTCAATTGTACATAAATTCTTAAAGTTCCCTTTTACAATGAAATTTTCACCATCCATCATAGTGGCTTTAACCCTTTATCTTCCCATGGAAAATATTCCTTAGGTTTCTTTTGGCTCGAGGCTATAGAACCTATCAAACCACAAGAAGACTTCTTTTTCAAATCCTACCAAAAGTTCAAGGAAAATAAAATAACAGAATTATCCCTCTGAAACATGCCTCAACCTATGACTTAGCCTACCATCATTGATGAAACAATGATTGAACCTAAAGAATTTCCAAATATCCAAGACCCACCTAAGACAAAACCTTCACCTACTTCCTATAAAAGACCCAAAGACAACGAAAAACAATCCTGTCACACCTAGAATAAAAAAAGTTTACAAAGTTAAAGAGAAAGTGGTTGAACAACCTTCCATGGTTCCTTCCATTCCTCCCCTTAGGGAAGAAAATAAACCTATGGTTGATCATCCCACTCCTACACAAATACAACTTGAAAACTGAACTAAAAGAAATAAAGGTACTTGAGAGTGTAGGCGTAGATGGTGTGCCCTTGCTCACAAGTCACATGATGAAATAAACAAAGAAAATCAAGATCCAAACTTGACTGAAGAAATGCATGATGAGTCTACCCCTTTCCTGAAACAAAAAGATCCTATAACATAACCACAACAAGAGCTAAACCCTTCTTTAGACATTATCATTTGGCCTCCTATGGTGATTAATTTAGATGATGATGAGGTGATTACTAAAATTTATGAGGAGCTGCATAATGAACTGAATAAATTTTTTTCCTCTTCCATGAGCTTAAACGATAATTCTCCTAGGAAGAGTGTTGAAATTGGTAATGACCCTAGTCTGACACTTGCTATTGTCCCTTTGGCTAGTTTCCCACATCCTTAAACATATAATGAACATGATTGGGATGAGGAAAACGTTCTTTAGGTTGAATCACATGTGCCTTACTAGTTTTTTTAATTATTTCTTTTTCATGTGATTGCATGTGCATGAAGTGATCCCCCATAACGTCCATATTTGATGTTCTCTCTCTTTGTGAAATTCCTCTATTTGTACCTACATTCTTCTCTATGTTGTAACTCTTTTATCCTTTTCTTTATCCTTTCTTTGTCTTGTGTTTTTCTTGTGGTATGACACAAGGTGTCGAGACATTCATGTCTCTTCCATTTTGACCCAAAAGTGTTTTCTTTATCTTTTCTTTGTCTTGTGTTTTTCTTTTGGGGATGACACAAGGCGTTGGGACATTCATGTCTCTTCTATGTTGACCCGTGTTGCCTCCCCAAACATGTAATCCACTTGAATCCTAAAGGGATGCCAGGCCTTATGGTCAAATTGAAGGAGAGAATTGGCCAATGAATGGGAGATTGAATAAAAACCCTTTCCCCCCTACACTTTCGGCTCTATGAAACCTGAGAGGGTGACCCCAATAGTGTGTTTTCGGATACTTATGTGCCAAAGTATTAAACACAAAGTAAACAGATAATTCTCCTTTAAATTCTTAACAAACACAATACCCTAAATGTTTGGCTAACCTTCATGATAATGTCTGGCTTAAACATGAGAGATGTAATATGCTTTGAATTCCATGCACACTCACAACAAGATTGATAAGTAAATTTGATTTAAAATGTATCTGCTCATAAAATAATCTCAAGAAACTGCAACATCAAAAAACCAGTGCCATATTCCAGGGTGGAGTCACCTAAACCATGAAGTTTAAAACTCATTACAACATTCACTCTATCATAATTATGCCTATCATATGATGCATTACACCATTGATACTAGAAACCAAACCAATCATACTTTATTAATCTAAGCATATAGTTGCACAAACCTATGTTTATGTTAATACAATTTAATTCATTCTTTGAATGAAAATAACAACACAAAATAGACATTCAAGGAAAAACAAGAAGACAAATAATAGAAACCCTTGATTTCTTATATTCATAATTTGTGCAATGTGTACAATGGAGACAACCAACTCAGAATATGTGATCATTTATATGAAAATATAACAATGCTATGAATAAATTCTTTAGTACATGACTCAAACCACTCTAGAGACCTAAAACCAACACTACATTTCAGACCCTGTTACAAAATATGCTTCCCCATGAGACCAAGCAATGAACAACCCTGTTAGAAAGAAGCAAAAAATTACACTTAAGGAAAATACAAAAACCCTAAGTGTAGATCTTCAATAGACATTTGGAACATTCCTCCTAGTTGATCAGTAACCACCTCCACCATTGAATAATTCCCATCTATACTTGAATTCCTTCCTCATCATTCATTTTCCCTATAATAGAACATATTCCTTACCAGGAAGAATTCCTCATTATGCCCTACAGCCGAAAATATCTTGTTTTTTCTACTACGAAAATCCACTTCATTTATCTTCATTTTGTCATAGGAAACTCCTTTCACCTATGCACTTATAATGTTATTTTATCTATAGCTCAAAGTTTGTATCCTCATGATAAAAAAATCCTTCATATTTTATAAGGGACTGAAAATTCCCATTTACTCATGAGCTTTGCACTTGTGTTTATTTCCCAACAATTCAAATTTTATTTTAATTGTGAGGGCTTTAACTTTTTCCATCGGGTTGCAAAAACAATTTTTTACCCTTGCACATCACTTTTGCATTTTACACATTAGTGCCCAACATTTAAAAACTTCACATATCCCACCATTTAATTTTTCATTAAATAATTCCAATTGACATAATCCATAGGACCACCACTAGTTACTAGCATTCCCTAGGTTTCCATCGCATATCTCTGATGCAATATGGAAAAGGTGATACCAAATAGTGATATGTGATAGAGAGCATTATGTATCACTAATGCATCTAGGAAAAGGAGTTTATAAATTGCAATGGGCGATGAGACAATACTCCTCACATTCAGCTACTTCTCGATGAACCCTAGAGGAATTAAACAAGTTCTCACAGTGGCCAACACACAATTCTACCCTCCTCATACCAAACTATATGCATGTAGGAATTCCATATGTAGCAACATTTGGCTGCACACATAGAATGCATCCATGGATTCTTATACTACTCAATAACCCTCCATATTAATACACATGTGCACTTGAAATGTTGGAGTCAAAAACTCCTTCATCGCAACCCAATCCTAAGAACGTAGTATGTGATTTGAGGGTGCTAGACACACTGCTCCAATGGTGTTCTTTTACAAATCTTGCTACTATTTGGTTTCATGACATGGTCAAGCCTAATAAAATTAGGGTCTCATCACAAAAATAGGATTTCTCAAACAATTTTAATACACCTTTTCACTATATGTGCACATTTTTCTTGTGCAAAGGAAACTTATGAAAGACTTGCCCATGCTCCAAGCATCAAAATGGAGGTTCTTCAAGCAGCAACTTCATGCACTCATGTGAGTATTTTCTTTGCAATATTGAATTAACCCCTTTTTTAGCAAACACAGTGGTTGCCATGTTTACAATGTTAACATTTACAATATGGTTCGCTAGACTCTTCAAGGTGTATTGCCCCATTCTTTGGTTCCTTCCTCTCAATGTGCAAAGCTGCAACATAATTGGAATTCCTAAGTGAAAAGTAAACACAAGAATTCACTACATTGATTCACTTTATGAAGCTTTTACTATGTCTCTTTTGCATTGAGCCACTTTATGCTTTCAGTTCCATGTTGCCCAGTAGAAGTCTCTCAAACTATTTGATACATTTTACTAAAAAAATAACTTCCCATGACAATTTCATTGTTTGGCCCTCCATTGTCATTCAAAAATATTTGTTCCTTTGCAACCTTGGAGTGGTTGAAAAACCTCTTCAAACTGTAGGTATAGAAAACATGGGTCAAATACATCATTTCTATTTTTTTAATGTCTTCTATCCCCAAAATCAGTCTTATGCATGGAAATAGATATCACTAATTCAATCTTATTAAGAAAAATGTGCTTCTTATTTGGATATAATCTTTCAATACCCTTTTCATATTTAGAATCTTCAAGATGAACATCATCACTATGATTAAGTTGCAATAAAACATCAGCACTAGCATTCATTTCATAAACTGATTCTTCATATTGGATGTTTATCACATGAAGGAGACATCCCTTCATAATCATTTGATTTCTCTTCACATTGTTGATTAGAATCTTGGGACTCAATCTTACATGTGTATTATGCTAGTACATGATTATGGATAGAAAACTGGAACTTGCTTAATATATTTTTTTCAAGAAAACACATGCTTATTGGTTGCTCATATGTGTTTTCCAAAGGTCTATGAGGTATAATCTCAGCTTTAAACTTCATAACTATGTAAAGCATGCTAAGTCACCATGTGGGCCTGGCTAAAAAAAATTTTGTTTTGAAACAAATTTCATCCTCAAATGACCTGAAACTACTTCTATATGCATCTAGCATGAAAAA
>VDFB02180168.1:19599-56348 GCA_007258455.2 Sequoia sempervirens
GAGAAGAACAAATATGAGTGTTAGGAATGCCCAAGGTTGTATTCTCTGTCACAAAAACACTCTTAGAGGGATAAGATTGGGAATGTTTCTTAATATGGCTAGTTATGTATGATACTAGCATTGTTTGAACAAAAATAAAAAGCACTTGTAACCATTTCATGCAATGTTTCAGCAATATAAACAATGTATGTACAAAGATGCAAAAAATTCTTATCTAATAGATGCAAGATTTAAAGAATGTACATAATGAATACGCAAAAATAAAAAGCACTTTTAACAAACTTATGCAAAGTTTTATGAATAGAAATATTGTATATGCAAAAAAGTGAAAAGTACTTTTATCAATGTTATGCAAAATTTTAGAAATGTAAACAATTTCAGATCTAATGATGCTTGTGATTAAAATGATTTCAAAAATGACTACCCTAAATTTATGTTTTTGAGCCAGATGCATAAAAAAAATGTGGTAGAAAATTTCCATACTTATAGCATATGATACTAGGAGGCTTATAAAGAATAGAAATGAGGTTTTTGATGCTATGAAAGACAATTAAAAATATGGATGGGGACTGATTCGCCCAGGATGGTGAATGAGTCATAGTAGGGTTGTTTTGCAAAAAAAATAGAAATTTTCAATGGTGTTTGATGATTTCTATGTTGGATGGTTTGAACACTAAATGAAAATTCACTTTGCAAGTTTTTTTCAATGATTTGAGAAACACAAATGCAAAGTATGTGCACTTTTATGAATGCAAAAATTGGGAACCCTAGAATGTTAATTAACCAATGCAACATGCAAGGAAAAGCTAATAAAAGAAAATCTAGGAAATGAAGGGATCTAAATCAGAAAAGAAGGTGTTCAAAAATTAGGTTCACCAAAATGAACCATAGATTTTTGGTACATGGTTCTATTAATTAGGTTTTTGTGCCTGAAAAGGAGAGAGAGATAGGCCAAAAACCTAAATCTAAGTGGTTCACTCAAACTAGTGTATGTATGATGAAATTATGACTAGATGTAATGATCTAGATGTAGTAAACTGGTAAAAGCTATTGATTATTAAGTGAAAACTATTGAAATGCATCTTGTTGTAAAACACATTGTGATATGCATAAATGAATACAAATTGCAACATAAATGGATGAAACTGAAAGTGTGCACCTGAGATATTGATGAAGACTGGAAATGACTTCTAGAATGCTGCTAATCTTGATTTTAGGTTCGTGGACTCATTCGCCATTCTGGGTGAATTAGTCCCAAATATGTGAAACTGTTCTGGAGCCCATTTTAGACAAATGGGTATCCAAAAATGTAAAAAACCAAAATCAAGCCTAGAAGTGGGAATCATTCACTACCCATGGTGAATGAGTCCACTTATGAATTTCTGAAGATTCAAAGGTGGAAACCAGAGCCTTCGGTCTGCATTTTCTGCTTCTCCAGGTGTCCAGTTCTAAAACTGTCAAATTTGGGCCTGAAGGTGACATTTTGTTGATGTTTTGCCTTATCAAATGAAGAGATGACTTGAGAAACTTTGCAATGCAATCTTCAATGATTTCTAAGCCTCCAAGATGCCTAAATCAAGAAAACACAATAAGAAGAGAAGAAGGTTGATGTAGGGCATGGGGGTTTTCCTTGGTCAACCCCTTGTAGGTAATTAAACCAAAATGATGAAATAATGTAATGAAGCATGCAAAAAATGGAGCATACTTGCCATGATTTTTTATCTTGAATTTCTGTAGCAATGGAGGAAGATTCTTCCCTTAAATGTCTTAGGAGGCTATCTTGAGAACTTGCAATGATGAAACCCTAACTTGCTTGACTTGAAAGAGAAGATAGATGATGAATGAATGATAAGAAATGTGTGAATGCGTTAAGAGATTTAAATTAGGGTTTATAGACTTGGTTTTATAGGAAATTCTCCTAATTTTCCCATAAATTGCATCCCTACTTGGTTGACATGAAGAAAAATAAAACTTAAATTCTAAAATTTCCTGCTCAAAAGCCAAAAATAGTCCAAATGGGACTCATTCACCACCTTGGGTGAATCAGTCCCATTTGGAAGGGACTCATTCATCACAGATGGTGAATTATTCCTAGAGGGGCCCAGCCTTTTCCCCGCTAGGCATTGGGAGGAATGAGCAATTTCAGTTCTTATGTTGATTTTATTGGGTATTTGATCAAATTATGTCTCTCGATGCATAATATGGGGGTAATAGGGGCCTATTAGTGATGATGTAAAGGTCAATTAGGGGTTGAGACACAAAATTCAATGTGAAGGTGTGATTAAATACACTTTAGAACACTAAAATGAGGTCCACATAGCCTAGAAAGGTACAACATCCAATGTGAATGTGCAAGACACATTACAACACTAGATTAGCATTAAGTTTACTTTACAATCCTTCTAGATTGATGTGAGGATGGAATTAAATAATTTTATAATGTTGAATTAGGGGAAAATGGGTTTATTAAGTCTACAGAGGTGTGAAAGTCTTTTACAACACCTTTACAAGACATCAATAAATGTATTTTATTCAATTTTCAAGGGTCGGAGACCTAGTGTGGATGTGTAAAACACCTCACAACACTAAATTAGGGCCTTACTAAGTCCAATTTATAACCAATTATTCCCAAATCAAGCAATTTCTTTTTTTCTATGGTACACCCACAATCAGATAACTACATTCTAAGATAATTTAGCTTAGTGAAGAAGTCTTGGATATTATCAAAATATGAAGGATTAAGACTCATAAGTTAATTCTCCAACTTAAATTCGTCATTTTATCTAGCTTACCAAAGAGACTCTCTAAGGTAGTCCAAACATCATTAGAATGTGTGCAAGATGCAACATGATATATAAGATCTAGAGAAGTTGAAAAAATAAGAGTACCAAGCTGATATTTTTAGTGGCTAATATTTACCAATTGGCTAATAGTTCGAGCTATAAAATGACTTGAATCGCCACATTTTTACAAAATTTTATTATAGTCTTATTTAAATCGCCAAAGAATTTATTTCATTAAAAAAATTAACTCAAAAATTTTCCACAATATTTGATACATGATTAGATCAGATTCTCCTAAATTTTATAAATTAGAACTTAGAAATCTATATTAATTCACCAATAATATATCACCATTATTAGTCGCTTTAGGACAATATTTATAATCTTTAGTTTCCACTATTGATTTAAAATATAATCTAATGAACCTTTTGTATTGCATAAGGTAAAAGGTACCCACAATCTATAATGCTCATGTGGTCCACAATTGTGGGTACATTTCACCTCGTAGAGTACAACAAAGTTTGTTAGATCATTGATCTAAAATAAATTTCAAGCCCCATGAGAATTATAGATCGTGGGCACATTTTACCTTGCATAATACAAAGAGGGCCATTATATCATGTTTTAAAACAATGATGGAAAGTAAATATTATCGTCTACCCCTTAATCCCATCAATAATTTCCACCCTCGGGCCCCTACTTTTCCATGACAGTTATTTTTCGATTGGATGGATTTGTCATCATAATTAATGCATTTTCCTATTATTTTTCAATATTTTCCAAGATTTTCTACAAAATTTTACTGATCTAAAAAATTTCCAATAATATTAATATTTTTTCTAAGAAAAGGAAAGATTCGCTAATAGAAATTAATATTTTTTCCAAAAAAATGAAAGATTCACCAAGATTTTATATCCTTTTTTGAGGGGTGTTTCTTAAATTTATCATTGGTACCAAGGGCTTCATCCCTTCTATCAAACCATTTTCTTCTTTATGTAGCTCTTGTGGGGGTTCTCGATCTATGCCAAATGTGATTCTTTGGAACTTTAATTTTAACAGTAAAACCCCCATTTGTGACTTCCATTCATGATAGTTATATGGGGTTAGAACTAATTTTTTTAGAAAATATATGATAAAATTAGAAATTACAATAGAGGAACAACACATTACCCCTCACAATACAAGCAAATAACCCTTTTATCCCAAAGAAAATTCCATTTTTTTGTAAATTTACAAGTTATGCCAAAGTACAAATTTGGCTTCAAACTAAAAGTTTGAAATTTTAGAATTTGTTTACAATAAGTACATATATTTATAAAATTGAAGTTCTCCTGAATATCTTCCTCATGCCATAAGAATAGAGAAAAGTAGAGTTCATAGCAAAAAAATATGAGCTTGGAGGCTAAAAAACAAGATTTGACTTCAAGCTAGAAAAAAAAACATCAAATATATTTTTTTCAAAAAATCACCTATACCATTGTAAATTTTTCCAAACCATCTTTCCAACAATATCTCATTCGTGAAAATCTAATTTCTAGGTCAAAAGTTATGAATTTTTGAAAAAGGTTGAATTTAGTCTATAATGATGACCCTCTTAGCAAAATAATAGTTTGCGAAAATCAAAATTTTCTAAAATGGAATTTTTAATATAAAAATAGGGGTTTTGGGGCCATCTAAATGCAATGGAAACATCCATTTTGGCTATAAATGCTCCAATAAAATGTTGTTAACTAGATCTAAGCTTCAAACCCCAGTTTGTAACTATATAATACAATGGCCAAATTGAGCGAAATAAAATCTATAGCTAAATTTATTGGACATTCTAAACTCAATAGTGAGCTTAAATTTACACCAACATGCTCCAAAATAAATTTAAAATATAAATCCACAAAGAGAAAACCCCAAATATAGTATTTCTATCAATTTTTTTTTATTCTCCAAGCCATCATATGATGCAAGAGAAGATTATACTCAAATTTTCAAGATTCACCAAGATTTGTAACCTTGAAATAACTCAATCCTAATTATCTCCCAAATATGACAAGGAGATTATGAATTTGAAGCTCTAATACCATGTTGGATTCAATCAAGGACTCAAGCCTCTAGGATCATCTACAAAACCAAAAATAACCTTTGACAAGATAAAAAAGCAAGAGTATAAATTTATAATAATGGATGCAAGATAATATATCCAATATTAAATACTCAAGATTGAAATTGTATTTTATTTTGTCATGAGAGGCCTTGCTTACAAAGGGAAGGTGAGAGATAGGATTATACAAGATTACATGACATGCATCTTAATCCTATGTTATGAGAAAACTAACTGACTTGAAAAGGTTAAAGAGATAAAATAAGATAAGATCTTATATAGATAACTAAGACTTATAGAAGGATATTGAGAACCTATGTAAAATTAACATGTGAATAAGTCCCCTTGCTAGGAATTAGCTAGGTACAAGACATTTATTCACACTAACAACTTCTATCTAGGAAAATGTACATATGCTTCACAACGAAATACTTAAATATGTTTCAAGGATTGTTCCTAACCACACCACCATGGGTGCTTCTCAATAAGAGATACTGTAGGAGAACTATTAACTAAGTAACAAGTTGAGGAAAAAACTTCTATCCAAGGAATTTATTCCTAGTCAAATCCAATATACTTCTAGCCTCATATATTTTACTTATTAAAAGTATATTTCAATTCTTGAGGGTTTAGATGTTTGCATAGTTAGCATTTACATTAATGATGTTTATCATGCTTTTTATGCCTGAAGATTTTTTGTATGTGATCTAGTAAATACAATCCTTATATATTAGGGCTCACTAATAGGTTCACCAGTAGCTTCAAGTCTATGGTGGAAAATTTGTTTCACATCTAGAGGTTCCCACGAGTGTAGAATTTTATTTCAAAGGAGTTTGGAAATAAGTATCATATTTGGTAGGAAGCTTAAGTCTTGAGATCCAATGGAGTTGATGTCAAGCACATGGCACTCTAGACCATTTATTTAGTGGGTGAGTGCAAGATCATGATGGAAAGAAATATAAATGGAGAAAACATCACATGAAACTGTTAGCTAAAATTATGAAAACCTTTTTAGATTCATTTTTTTTACTATATTTGGCTTGGTAAGTCAACATGAAGTAGATATTTGTTATTAAAATAGATATAATTTATGAAAATAAAATGGACATCTATTATGTAAATCATGTTTTTACCAATAATAACTTTGAAAGTTGTGTGTGAATAAATGAATATCTATTTTGGTTTAAAAATTTCCCCTCAAAATTCTTGCATGAGAATTAGGCTTAGGAATCCAAACTTCCCTTTTCCATGTAAATGATGATCTAGGATATTTTCACATATTTTCCTTGATTTCACTCTTGATGTTGGTATACATTTAATCCAAAGTTGATAAAATCATTAGGGAATTCTCCATAAATTCTTAATATTCTAAAAATATAATATATGCTTGATTATAATTTTAATAGATAATAATTAATAATTTATATGTACACTATGTTTGATTCCTAATAGACAAATTTATTAAAAAAGTCCATAATTTTCTAACGTTTTAACTCTTTTCAATTTTGAAAGAGCATCACACTATGCTTAGTTAGCTACACATCTAAAAAAATGAATTCTATATTTTTTGACTAAGATGGGTTGGTTGAAAAATTGTTTTTTAATAGTTTCAAAAAGTCATGGTAAAAAAATTATAACTAATTATTTACCTATAGAAAAACTCACAAAAATATGTTTCACATGTAGGAATGTGTTCTTTAATTACATATATAAATAATCAAAATTAATTTATTTTTACGGATTTCAATTGATTAGAATGACGTCTAATTATTTTTAAAAAATTGTATTTCCTTGTTGAAATATCCAATTATCACTAAATTAAGTTATATTTTAAAAAAATTAGTAGCCCTAAATAGTATCCAATATTTTACAAATTTAATTTTTAAATATTTTTTATACTATGTCAATAACTCCTTCAAATATTTATTTTAAGTTAGATATTTTTTTATAATTTTCATTACTATTTAGAGGTATTATTTGGCCTAGGATGATTTTGCACTCGTCCTAGTCCTTCAGACCAATCTGTAGGATGTATAATGATAACAATGTACTTTCAATTGAATATTCTCTTCTTTTTATAAATTGCATTATGTTAAAAAAGTAATTTCATGGTTAGTTAAATTACACTACACTAAATGAAAGTAAATATCATTGTGCATTTTGCACATTGAGTGTAATTGCAAGCATGTAAATAAATACAAGGTAATTTAGAGGTTTAGCTCTAAATGTAGGTAGGTGATTTGCAAATAAAAAGTGGTATCTAGTCGAGAAGGATTTTTAGGAATAATAGGTATGGATACCAATAATTTTTAAAAAATAAATAAGATTTACATTTCTTTAAATTTTTGTGGTTATTTAAATTACACTATACTAATAGAAGTATTTATCAACATGTGATTGAAAGTTAAACCTTTAATCTACCTTTTGTGCAATGTATTATGATGATAAAAACAGATTTCTTTAAATTTTTGTGGTTATTTAAATTACACTATACTAACAGAAGTATTTATCAACATGTGATTGAAAGCTAAATCTTTAATCTACCTTTTGTGCAATGTATTATGATAAAAAAGAAATATAATAGATTTACATCTCTTTGGAATTACATGCTTACTTGAAGTGCATTGCAAGTTGAATAAAATCACATATCTATAATATAAAAAATTGTATATCCTTGCAACTTCACTTGAAAAATGTATGCATTCACTTTGGTATATTAGTTTCCATTATCCAAAGATTAATATGTTAAATTTTTTTATTGATATATATATTTTAATCTTTGTATTATTCCTAGGATATTGAGATTTTATTTGGTCTTAATTTCTTAGATGCAAGCACTATGTGTGGATGTTCAAGTGACACATTGGTGTCTCAAGACAACTCATGCTTCTAATGACAATTTGTTGTGTTCCATTCTTATTTTCTAGGTTTAGGTCACAAAAGGTAACCATCCTAGGTAGATTTGAAATCATTATCATTCCCTTAGGCTCCTCTTTGAAAATGATTACAAAATTTATCTTAATTCTCTCACAAACTATCACTTAGAAAAATGACCCTCAAGCTTTACCAACAAAAAACTAGCTATCTCCATTCTAAACTATTGAAGCTTTTAAAATTTTTATTTCCATGTGAAGGTTATCATCTTGCTTGTTATATTGTGGAGTTTTGAATATTTTTTGCACACCAACATCATCTTTCTTCACTACTTGAAGTATTGGAAGTGAGTTTTTTTGTGTGTATTTGCTCCAATCTCTTTTCTCCATTTTTTTCTTCTATTTTTGCTTCCTAGGTACTAATAGCTTTGGTATTTGAGATTTTTTTCATAGTATTATTGTTATTATTGTGTTATATTTCATTTAGCATAACATTTATCATTTTTATTTTCATTTTCAAAATCTACCAAAATTAGGCTACTATGGAGCTCAAAAGACTAATACAAGGATTTGCTTGAGGAAAATCCTAAATAACCATAAAATATTATGCTTTTATTTGCATGTGTTATAGGTTTGTATTAAAGAAGATCTATTGATTTTACAGTCTCTTTCGTGACATCCTCTCCTTTTATCACATTTTTGTTTTGCAAATTTCTTATAATTACAATCTTGCTTGCTATAATTTTTATTGTACTTCCAAAAAATTCTTTTCTATATGCGTATGTAATAATTTTTTAGACATATCCATGTTTCCATTTTTTCATCTATAAGGGATAACAATGCTTCACACTATGGTTTAGGTAGAAAGCTCTATATTTTTAGTCTAGATTTTTCATTTTTAATTTTTTTTTAGTTTTGCATTTAAATGACGATTTTTCTTAATCTTCTATAATTAACATTGTTTCATTTTCTTAAATATTTTACTTCAGTTTGAAAATACTTTTTTATTCAAAACTAAAGTATTTAAAAGGGTTAATTGCTAAAATATCAATAGTAGATTATAGTTAAAAATAAAAACCGTTGGCTAGTTAATCTAAGTGTGGTGACTCAAAATCACTCTTAAAGAAAGTGTCTTTCTAAAAATAATTAATAGATTTGTATTTCTTTGAAAATATCGTAGTTACTTAAATTACACTATACTAAATTAAATTACCTATCAACATGCCTATTGAACTAAACCTTAAATCCACCTTTGTGTAATGTGTTAGAATAAAAGGTTAAAATATTTATGTTTCTTTGGAATTTCATGGTTACTTAGTACATTGGACTAAATGAAAGTACCTATCAACATGTCCATTCAACTAAACCTCTAATTTGTCTTTTGTATAATGCATTATATTACAAAGAAATAATTTTTTTATATTTTATGAAATTTCTTAGTTATTTAAATTGCATAGCACTATAAGAAAGTACTTATTACCATGTCCATTGAACTAAATCTTTGATCTACATGTTACACTATGTTCATAAAAATATAAATTATTTACATTTCTTTAGAATTTCATGATTACTTAAATTACACTCCATTAGAAAAAGTATCTACTAATGTATCTCTTGAACTAAACCTCTAATCTACTTTTGTATAATATGTTATTTTCAAAAAGAAATAAAAGATTTGTATTTCTTTAAAATTTCATAGTTACTCAAATTACATTACACTAAATAAAATTACCTTTTGCTATGCTTATTGCACATCAAGTAGGTGACATGCAAATAAAGGGTCACATCAAGTTGATAAGGAGCTTTGTGAATAATATGAAGAGTTGAAAAAAATATTTTTTTTTCAAAAAGAAATAAAAGATTACATTTCTTTGGAATTTTCATAACAATGTATATTAGAAATGAAAGTACCCATCAACATATCTATTGAACTAAACCTTTAACCTAAATTTTGTATAATATGTTGTAATAAAAAATAAATAAAAGCTCAAGGTCCTTTAGATGAGGTGGTGGCATTAAAGCTATGTTAGATGATCAAGGTCCTTTGTTATTGGGGCCACTTTTGCAAGAGACGGTTTGTTCCTTTGGCTACAACACTGGTTGGGACTTAATTATGTCTACTAGAACTCTTTCAGATGTTTATATCCTATCAAGAATAGTTGTTGTTTTGGTTTGGAGTATAAGCTTATAATGATTATCTTGTAATATAAGATGTAAGATCCTTTGATAGTAGCTATATTAATAAAATTTGGCTTTGCCTCTTGCTGATAAAAAAAAAAAAAAAAAATAAAAGCTTTGTATTTCTTCAAAATTTCATGACTACCTAAACTACACTCTATTAATAGGAAAGGAAAGGAAATGTCCTTTTACTTTTATAGTCCACGTGGACGATCTTTTTTTGGGTCTACAATGGTTTAAAGTATATGGGACTACCTCATACTCTTAATATGCAGGAGGCACATAACTTGCGCTTCACAATAAGAGGTGTATATACCCTACCCCACCCTGTGTAATGAAAATCCCTATCAATATGTCTATTGAACTAAATGTCTAATTTAATTTTTGTATAATATATTATATTAAAAAATTATTATCCTTCAAAATTTCATCATTACTTAAATTACACTGTCAAAATTTCTATCAGACTGCTTGTTGCACGTAACTGTGATTGCTATTCAAATGTAAAGAAACACAAGATAAATCAGAAGTTTTAATTCTAAACGTAACTGGGTGACGTACAAACTGGGACGGACGGTATTCGGTTGATAAGGACGTTCAGGAATAACTATGGGTAGGACCGCCAAACAGGTACGTTTTTCCAAAAAAATGGACGCCTCGCTTCAAGATTGGCCATTTTATTGAAGCTTTTCAGACACAGTGGGGCCAAATCAAAATCAGCGGGCTTGATCTGGACTGGGGTAGATGAAACGTGACAAAAGGTTTCAGTGACTAACATTAAAGCCATATTAAATTCATCCAGATCAATCCTGACAAAACCATGGCAGCTTCTGTGTCTGCGCTCACATTCATGTGTTTCACTCTTGTTTTTTGTATGTAGTTTTGTTTGTTTCCAAACTATCGATTTTCACTGCATGGCAGTGTCGAAGTCATTTGTTATTGGGAGAATTAGGTTTCAAAATGTTATGCTACTTTCAATGAGGCTACGAAAAAGAGAAGGGTGTGAATACAGTAGTCAAAAAGCTCAACAGTGCTGCTCAGTGCTCAGTACTGGGTTCATGTGAGGCCAAGGACGTTAATGAAAATAACGTCTACCTGTGCTTCCTCGTCAACGCTCTCCCTAGATTTTTGTCATGCCCAGAGGGATCACCTGTCATGTAAGGCTCCTGCATCATTGCTTATTTCTAGAACGATTTAATTACTGAATGGTATAGATTGTGTTAACACATTATAACTATCTGTAAAGGAAAATAATATTCGAGTTTAAGTTTAGGTTAATCTAATAAGAAATGTATTTGACCTAGTTTTTGTTATTAAATATTTATCGGATTAAGTTGACATAAAGATTGTGAAATTGAAAAAAATCTTGTTGAATAGTATAATGGAGTTGTTGGAATGTATAATTGAACATAATTAGTTTTAAATTAAAGTTGTGGAAGCATGACGCATATATCTATGATGTGTTTGACTGCATCACATCTATTATTGAGTAATAGACTATTGGATTGCATATGTAACGTACTATTATAGTAATTGTGAGCCATTAATTGTAAATGACTTAAATTATTGCTAGTCATTCTTACACATAAACAATAAAGTGAGAATACATGGTATTGAAGTATTATAATAAATGCAAGTCATTAATCATATATAACTTGAATTATGGTTAGGTAGTTTAACACAAAAATGATGAAGTGAGATTAGAATACAGATATAGATTGTTAAAACATTTAAAAAATTAATCATTATCATGTTATACTATATCAAATAAGTTTGTATACATTTGAAACATAGAAAAATAGGGTTTACCACCAAGGTGAATGGATCAAGATGATAAACCACTAACTTTCACTATGAAACATTCAATTATGAGGGAAAAAATTCCTAGATAACAATAAAAAACTAACTCTAACTATTATAGCAACTATGAGAAGAGTTTTTAGAGAATAAAAAACTGAGAAGAGTTTTTAGAGCATAAAAAGTTGTGTACCTTGTCAAAAAATTGTTTTTAGGCTACAAAGGACTCATTCGCCTTCAGTGGTGAATGCGTCCTTGTTAGGGTTTTTGAAATTGAGATCAGGGTCCTGTTCCTTGACGTTTGCACTCTCAAATTCCCGGTTATCAGCTTTTGGAAGTCTGTAGGTAATTTTGTATCTTCAAATCTTTGATTTTGCACTTTGTATGACAACTTTGACAATTTTTCTCCAAACTTGCTCCACTTGATCTTCAACCTGTAAATCTACAATCACACACTCAAGAGAAGGAAAACTTGTTGTTTGTTAGTGAATGGGGGTTTTCCTTGGTCAAACCCCTTGAAGGTAATTAAACCAAATGATGAAATAAAGGAATTGAAGCATGAAATATGAAATAATCCAATTGATATCACCTCGAATGATGTCTTGTGAAAAAAAATATGCAAACTAACATGTAGTGGCCAAGAAGAATGCAGATCTTGGATCCTTGGATATGATGTGAATAATGCTTGCAAGTAGATCTTCAATGCTACATCCACTTCTTTAGCTCAACAACGTACATGAATGCATCAAACCCTCTTCATGATATGATTTTGAATTGTTGCAATAGACTCTTGAAATCTTCCTTGAAATGCCTTATGAATGCTCTTGTAATGCTCTATAATGGTCTCTTGAAGTTGCTAGGATGCTTCATGAACTTGCTAGATCTTTTTAGGAGAAAAAAATGTGAATTAACCCCTTATTTATACTAAATTAGGAGATTAACCCTAAAATTCAAGCAACTAAGGCTGGCATTAGATCTAGAAGTAAAATTTATTAAATTCTCACCAAAATTAAATCTAAAAAGGGGGTCCTCATTAAGGGAGGACCCATTCGCCACCTAGGGTGAATGTGTCTTGGCTCACTTTTCCAAGACCTAACCTTGGGGGATGGAAAGAGCATTAAAAAATCATTTAGAATCAACTCAAAAAGGGGGGTCCTATTAGGGGAGGATCCATTCATCACCTAGGGTAAATGGGTCCTAGCACCATTTTCCAAGAACTAAATTTTCCCAATTGAATGTTATGTTATTTAAATCATGGGTGTCAGGATAGATCTTCGGAAGGTGTCAAAAAAAGGTTTAAATTTGAATTAAAGGGGGATAATTAACTCCAATTAACCAAAAATAATTAAGACCACCTTAAGAAGGGGTCCATTAAGCTTAATTAAGTAAATAAATCCTAGAAAAGTGTGAAAGTGTGTTACAACACTTTACAACACCTTTGCAAAGGATCAATTGAGGCATGTTTTAATCAAATAAAGGTCCTAGAATGATGTGAATGTGTACAAAATATTACAACACTATTCCAAGACACTATTAATTTAGTTTTAATGTCAATTATCAAACCAAGAAAGGGAAAAATACTACTCTTTTTGTTACTACATTTTTCCCCCACTTTAGTGAGAGGATGACCCCATGTCAATCTCACACTAAAGTAGACATCCAAGACACTTAAGTATGCAATAATAACAAAGATACATAATCATACCTTGTCAAAGACCAAGAAAAATAAAGAAAAACAAAGGATCAAGCACAACTGTTCCAACACGATGTGGAATGGGGCTATTTATCCATTACATATGTTGCTCACTCTAGAGTAGTGGAACCTCAGCCTATCCACTAGGTGAGTTATCCTATCAAAGCGGAAAATGAGAGAATCATATTAGCCTCCCATACCATACCAAAGTTATCCTCCTAACAACTTTGATAAGGCACCATAGTGTAATGCTTTTGTAAATGCTTTTTGAAAGTCATATAAAAATTTGTTAAAGGGGATTTTTCTTTGTTCATGTAAAGGTCTTCTTCTTAGGGAACATTGTGCCTAATATCTCCAAGAGAGGACAAGTAAAAACTTTTAGATGGTCACCCATGGGATGCCTCATTCACATCATTCCATGATAGTAGATCATACACTCTTGGATGACATCAAACCCAATGACACCACCAAGAAGAGGACACATCACAAGAAAAGATAAAAATCACTCCATGAAATTTTTCCAAAAGATGTCTTCAATGTATGCCCCCACTTTAAAGCGGTTGCTACACCATCACTGTGAGTAATTTCTTTAAAGTAGCCAATGTTTTTAGCCTAAGACACAAGAGATTTCCTCAGAAAACCCTATGCCAAGTCATATGTTTCCGATGTAAGCTACATCATGAAATAAGAAGGAAGGGTTGTCCCCACAAATACATAAGGGATCCATGGATTCAGGGTTAGTATGCATTTTCTACAATGTCATAGAGCATGGAATTGTCATCATTCCCCACATACACACAAAATTGGAAGAATGACACAAAGAGAGTGAAAACAAAGAAAAATCCTTTTGGTTCAACATGGAAGAGATCTAAATGTTATGATTCCTTGTGTCATCCCCAAAAGGAAAACACAAGACAAATGAAAAAGATAAAGGAAAAGCTTACAAAATAGAGAAGAATGAAGGTACATATAGAAGAATTCACAAAGAGGGAAGGATACATCAAATGAAACATTACAGGGGATCACATTACACACATGCAATCACAAAAAGAAAAACATGAAAAAGAAAAATACTAGTAAGGCATAGGCGAGTCAACCTAAAGTAGGTCGTCTGCCTCCCAATCTCATTCGATATGAACGGTTCAAGGAAAGAAACTAGCCAAAGGAGACACAAACAATTGACATACAAAGACAAGGCTACCTAACCCCTTTCCCCCATTGAGTGCAGGACAAGGGTGAGCCGAGCATGGATGATGGTATGCTACTCCTTGCAAAAAGGAAATTATTTGCAATGAATGTAAAACATGCAATAGTGAGTTTCCTAGGACCATACAACTATTACATGGAAAGGAGCAAAAATTATTGTTATTGATTATGAAGAGTAAGTTACAAAGTATAACTTGATGCCTGTTAATGAAATGTTCCCACATGTAGTATCTATCAGTTCAGGATGCATCAAAGTTAAACTTTCCTTGGAAGAATCTTTTGTAAGGCTATTAATAAGTGAAGGTTTGTTTGATGGTTTGATTTCTATCAAAGGGAAATAACCAAGACCATGAGTTGTTTCTTGTGTGTTAGGTTCTATAGGGACACAAATACCTTGTCCTATAGTACCACATCCTTTTCCACTATACGCAAGTTGTTTCATAAGTTCGTAACCTTTTCCATAAAGATTTTTCATTTGTTTTTGGTTCAGAGGTTTTTCATAATCACCTTTATCAAAGTTTTTTGTGTATGTTTTCTTTTCTTCTAGAGTGGTTGAAGCTTTTGAATTTTGTATTGAAATTACTACTTTTTTGTTTCCCTTTGTAGACTCTTTTGTTATGATCTTGTACTCACCCATGGATGTAGGTATAAAATCAAATGAACTCGAAGCATCTTCCAATAATTTTGTGACCTCTTCAATAAGATTTTATTTTTCTTTCTCGACATGCAAACAACTTTGGGGTTCAAGATTGATCTTGATTGTATAGACCTTGTTATATATGTGAGCAATGTCATTGTAACTCGATTGTTGTGAAAAATTATCATCATCGAGTTTCTTTTGAGGTGGTTCTAAGATGAGCATTGGTTTATTTTGAACTTTTCGTTGTTGTGAGGGTTGATGAATAATAAGTTGAGGCTTAGGTGGTTTGATAATTTTATAGGACTCGAAGGAGCTCTAATGTTGATAACCTCAACACACATGTGCTTACATTCATGATCTCTTAGTGAAGGGGAGTCTAATGTCACTTCATCATCTTCATCTAAGGAAGTCACATCAATATTGTTTGAAAGACATGTGTCAATGTTCTCATTTTCTTGCATCATGATATCTTCCCTAGTAGGAGAGTTTTTAGGAGAGCAACAAACTAGATTTTCATGACATTCATTATTTGGTTCTTCTAAAATTCCTTCATCACAAATAGGGGAGTGATCAATGGTTGGATTTTCTTGCTTATCAAAGATGATATTCTATTGTTCAATAATGTTTTTCCTAGGGTAAGAGAGGAAAATAGGATTCACACAACTCTCATCAATTGGATCTTCAAACACAAAGGTATCTTCATCATAAATAGGAGAGATAGTAGGAGAAGGCCAAATTTGATTGTTATGATTTCCCATGATTTCATCCTTATTTTCTAAGGTCTCATTCTCTTGTGCCATGATATCTACCCTAGTGGAGATATTTCAAGAGGTTCATCAAATTCCATGATTATATTTTGTAAAGTAACTTCATAAAAAATAGGGGAGGCATCAAGGGAAGGACAAAAATGATTTTCATGCTTACCGATCATTGGATCATCTCGTTCGAATAGATCTTTCCAAATGTTAGGGACATTAGGAAGTTGAGAAATAATGATATAACTCTCAATCATTGGATCTCTTAACACTAACATGTTCTCTTTACAAATGTATTTTTCATGATTGTCCAAGATTGTTTCCTCTTTCACTAAAGCATTCTCACAAGTAGGGGAGGTGTTGGGAGATAAATGGAGACTAGGCAAACTTTTGTTAATGATCTCATCTTCTTGTTTCCTAATATCTTCCCAAGGGGGAGGAGGAGAGGGACAACCAAGACTCTCAATGATTTTATTTTACTTTACCAAGATACCTTCATCACTAATAAGAGAGGTATCGGGAGAAGAATAATTATGATTGTCTATGCTCGCATCCTCTTGTGTTATGACATTCTTAAAAATTTGATAGATACTAGGAGGGTAGCCAACATGCTTGTGAAAGGTTTTATTTTGTTTTCCTAGATTATGCTCATGAGTATGGAAAATACAATCATACAAGCCATGTGATACTTTATGAACACTAAATGATTGAAAATAAAACATGTTATCATGAAATGGTAAACTATGAAATTTTCATATTCTAAACAAGGAAATTTATTGATTACACTGAAAATGAAATTTTGTAAATGAAATTTTTGAATTTTGACAAAAAAATAAATGAAGCAAATTAAGCTAAATTCACTAAATTTGATGAAACAAAAAATAAAAAAACTGAAATAGGAAAGTAAAAACAATAAATAGAAGCCTAAAATAGAGGTTTCAAATCCCAAAAAATGTAGACCAGGATCTAACAGGGACTTATTCACCAACAAGGGTGAATGGGTCTTGGTTAGGTATTTTGGAAATGTTTCTAGTGATTTTTGGGCAATTTTTTATGCTTTTTAGATGCCAAAAGGTACAGGTTCAGCCTGATTAGGGACTCATTCACTAGTAAAGGTGAATGGGTCGTAGATTCAAGTTTTAAAGGGGTGAAAACTATAAATTTTAAGTTGTTTTGTGTGCTTTTTGTGCCCAATGTCAAACTATAACTTTTATGACAAAAAATTCTAGAATTTGATGACCTAATGCAAGTGAAATGAAGGGTAAATGATGACCTATATGATACCTTTCAAATGCAATTTTGACTCAATTTTTTAATATGAATGATGACAAGTACACTAATACATGCAAACACTATGCAAAATTAATGTAAGATGCATGTAATATTTTTGAATTTTTCAAATTTAAACAATGCAAGAATGCAAATTTAAACCCCTAAATGCACAATGAAGAAATCGTAAATGTAATAAAAATCTAACGTAAACTAGGATCTATGGATTTAATGCACTCCAAATTAGAATTTAAGATGTTCAAAGGGATTGGGTTCACCAAAATGAAACATAGAAAAATAGGGTTTACCACCAAGGTGAATGGATCAAGATGATAAACAACTAACTTTCACTATGAAACATTCAATTATGAGGGCCAAAATGCCTAGATAACAATAAAAAAATAATCCTAACTGTTATAGAAACTATGAGGAAATATTTTAGAGCATAAAAGGTTGTGTACCTTGTCAAAAAATTTCCATTTTAGGCTATAGAGGACTCATTCGCCTTTAGTGGCGAATGGTTCCCTATTAAGGTTTTTGAAACTGAGATCAAGGTCCTGTTGCTTGACATCTACACTCCCAAATTCTTGGTTATCAACTTTTAGATGTCTGTAGGTAATTTTGTAGCTTCAAATCTTTGATTTTGCACTTTGTATGAAAATTTTTGCAACTTGACAACTTTGAAAATTTTGTTGCAAACTTGCTCCACTTGATCTTCAACCTATAAATCCGCAATCACAAACTCAAGATAAGGAAAACTTGTTTGTTAGTGAATGGGAGTTTTCCTCAGCCAAACCCCTTGTAGGTAATTAAACCAAATGATGAAATAAAGGAGTTGACTTGCATGAAACATGAAATAATGCAATTGATATCACCTTGAATGATGTCTTGTGAAACAAATCTGCAAACTAGCATGTAGTGGCCATGAAGAATGTAGATCTTGGATCCTTAGATATTATGTGAACAATGCTTGCAAGTAGATATTCAATGCTACATCCACTTCTTAAGCTCAACAACATACATGAATGCATCAAATCCTTGTCATGATGATATGATCTTGAATTGCTGCAATAGACTCTTGAAATTTACCTTGAAATGCCTTATGAATGCTCCTATAATGCTCTTTAATGCTCTCTTGAAGTTACTAGTATGCTTCATGAACTTGCTAGATCTTGTTAGGGGAAACAATGCGAATTAACCCCTTATTTATACTAAATTAGGGGATTAACATCGAAATTTTGAAAACAACTAAGGCCGACACCAGATCTGGAAGTAAATTTTATTAAATTCCCACTAGACTTAAATTTGATAAGGGGGTCCACATTAAGGTAGGACCCATTCACCACCTAGGGTGAATGGGTCCTGGCTCACTTTTCCAAAACCTAACCACGAGTGATGGAAAGAGCATTAAAAAATCATTTAGAATCAACTAAAAAAGGGGAGGTCCTATTGAGGGAGGACCCATTCACCACCTAGGGAAAATGGGTCTTGGCACCATTTTCCAAGATCTAATTTTTTCCAATTAAATGTTATGTTATTTAAATCATAGGTGTCATGATAGATCTTTAGGAGGTGTTAAAAATAAGGCCCGAATTTGAATTAAATGAGGTTAATTAACTCCAATTAACCATAAATAATTAAGACCACCTTAGATAAATATGAAATTACTTTATAACACTTTACAACACCTAAATAAGGTACAAATTTAAATGCATCTTATTAAGAAGGGGCCCCTTAAGCTTAATTAAGTAAATATATCCTATAAAAGTGTGAATGTGTATTACAACACTTTACAACGCCTTTGCAAAGGATCAATTAAGGAATTTTTTAATCAAATAAAGGTCCTACAATGATGTGAATGTGTACAACACATTACAACACTATTCCAATACACTATTAATTTAGTTTTAATGTCAATTATCAAACCAAGTAAGGGAAAAAGGATACTTTTTCCGTTACTACAACATTATATAATATTTTGAAGATTTGGTTATGGAGATAACCACCCAAGATTAAATATTTAAAAGAAAAAACATAATTTAAGAAATGGGTATGTGCAGCATCATCATGGAAAAATATAGGCCCTAGTGGTGAAAAATTCAAAAATGAGTTAAATGATTTTGCGAAAAAATTGAATAAGTTATCTATATTATTTAAAAATATGTAAGAATAGAATCTGTAGCATATTGAATGCAGTTTTTAAACTACTAGGTTTATTTAAAAAAAAAATCTATTTGGTGAAAGGGTATGTGCAAGATCATCATGGAAAAAATAGGCCCTTAAGTGGCAAAAAATTAAGAAAACTCGAGTTAGGCAACTTGACATAAAAATGAATAAGTTATCTATATTATTTCAAAAATATGTAAGAATATAATCTGTAGAAAATTGAATGTAGTTTCTAAACTACTAGGTTTTAAAAAAAATATATATCTATTTGGTGAAAATTTGAAATTTCAATGTAGTGGTACTTAAATTTCACGAAAAATAAGTAGGTGTCTTTCTAACCACCTAACCACAATAAAATGATAATATTTTTTATAAGATTTTAGATATAAGTAGAGGACTCATGCCCAGATGTGATCCATATTTTTTTGTAATTTTTTTCCAAGTAAATAATTAATTATGAATTTTTATTACAAATTTTTAAAAAATATAAAAATGCATATGTCTGACCACCTTAACTTGGTCAAAACTTCATGAAATTCAATTTTTTTTCTTAATCCTATATTATGTGAAGTATAGAATGTGACACATATTTTGGATTAAAAAAATGTGATACCGTTTGAAAGCTATAGATGTTTTTCAATCAACCTATCAATCGGGACTTTAGTCATAATTTGAATAGAAAATGAATTATAATTACTTATTAAATTCAAAGTAAAGAATAATTTATATGGAAATCTGAGAATCTTCTTTAAAAACCTTTTGTTTCATCAATTTTGGGTAAAAAATAGTCGTCAGCCACATACCCATCATATATTGCCACTTTTGTCCCATCATGATCTGCACCATACCCAAAAATTTGAAATTTCAATGTAGTAGTACTTAAATTTAGGAAAAAAATAAGAAGTAGGTGTTTGTCGACCACCCTAACCACAATAAAATGATAATCATTTTTATAAGATTTTAGATATAAGTAGGGACTCATGTCTCGGCATTGATGCATATTTTTTGTAATTTTTTCCAAGTAAATAATTAATTATGAATTTTTTATTACAATTTTTAGAAAATATAAAAAAATTGTATATCGATAACCAACTTAGTCAAAACTTCATGAAATTCAATTTTTTCTTTTTTAATCTTATAGTATGTGAATCATAGAATGTGACACATGTTTTAGATTCAAAAAAATGTGATACTTGTTTGAAAGGTATAGATGTTTTTGAATCAACCTATCAATGGACTTTAGTCATAATTCAAATAGAAAATGAATAATAATAATTTATTAAATTCAAAGTAAAGCACAATTTATATTGGTGGAAAGCTAAGAATCTCCTTTAAAACCCTTTTCATTTCATCAATTTTGGGTAAAAAAGTTGTCAACCACATACCCTACAAATAGCCATCATATCGTCACTTTTTGGCCCATCATGATTTTGCACATACCTAGATCTAAAATGAAAAAAAAAAAAAATTCTATCAAAGGATGCAAATATAGAGTTATTCTAAATTCAATATTATTTAAATGAGAGCTACAAGTGGGTATATATATGGTTTACCACCAAGAGATGTGACTATATAACCAATGTGAAAAAAATGAGATTTGACATATGTATACATCTCTAATATTTTATAAAAGTATAATTTACATGATGCAAATATAATAGATACTTATATAGAAACCTACCTAGGCAAGTTTATCTAATCCTCGGTGCACAATATAAAATAAAAAATTAACTAGATACAAAAATAAAATAATGCATGAACACCCTCTATAAGTATAGCTTAAGTGTATAGGAAAAATGGATAGACATGTCCTAACAAATGTGTAGCAATGCTAATTATCCATGTACCAAGTAACCCCATCATTTAAAACAGAAAGATAAAACTCATAGGAAAAATTTCCTCCCAAGGGATTTAATAAAGAGAGTACTTGGTTATGTGACCACTAAAAATAATTAAGAAGTATAAAGCCCAAGAAAAAAAATCCTCTAGAATAGAGAAAATAAGAGAGATCATGCAACCCCTCTTCAATGTTTAGTCTCACATGTTGATGGTGGATGCTCAATTACAAATACTAAAGATGATATAGGCTTATCAAACATTTGTTTCCTTATGGAGAAATAAGGCCATATAAGGCCAAAGGTGTATGGAAAATACCTTCTCATTCCTATAAGGAATTTGAAGGAAGAAAAATTAAAATTTATATCTCTACAAATTATTTAGGTGTCATAGTGCTATTGTTAAAAGGTACCATAATAAAATTAGGAATCTCAAGTCTAATTGGAATGTTAATGAAAAGAAGAAAAATAGGTTAGGGGATCAATGTGGGGTATGATGAACCTAATCTTCCTCAATTTATTAGGAAATGAGATCCACACAATAAAATGATTATCAACCCTTAAGTGAATCAAGTCAAAGTTTGAATCTATATATTTCCTTTTTGTGTCAGGATGGGGGCCCTCGTCAAACACTTTAGAGAGGAAAACTAAAAATAGTAAATCAACACCAAATTTCAATATAACACTTGAAATAACAAGATTAAGCTCAATACTAATAGAACCAAAAAAAAATACAGATCAAAGAGGAATAAATATGAATGTACCTTTCACCAAAAGTTAGTTTCTGAAGTTGATCTAGGAATCATTCGCCTAGGGGTGAATGGGTCCTAAGTTAGGTTTTTTCTACAACTTTCAGGAGCTGCTTCTATAGATCTAAATCTTCTAATTTGACCAGGTTTTAGGTTTGAAAAGTTGGAAATAAATTTTGTAGATGAGTTTCTATCAGATGACAACTTTTACAACTTTGAAAACTTCTTCAATTTTTTCTCTTTAAGAGATATTCAAGATTTCTTTCACCAAAATCTACAAACACAAATCAAGAGGGAAAAATATTTTATTTTTGGTGAATGGGGATTTTCCTTGGTCAAACCCTGTTTTGGTAATTAAACCTTGAAATAAAATGGAACATGAAAAGGGGAATGAAGAATGAAAAAATCTATGTTACCACTCAAAAAACCCTTGCATAAACCTTGGAATGTAAATCTGCAACAAGTTCATGAAATGGATTCAATGGATATGGATCTTGAACCTTGAATCTTGTCTTGAAATAATGCTTTGAATTCTTGAATGGATCATGAAACCTACATCATCATATTAGATCCAATAACATGCATGATGCAAGAAGACCTTGATGTGACAATTGGATCTTGATTGCTGCAATAAATCTTCAATAAATCTATGTTTGAATGTGGTGCAGGAGCACCCATAGGTTACCATAGGTTGTTTAGAAGGTCTGTCTAGGACAGTCTTGTCTAGGTCAACTAAGCAATCAAATTTAGTTCATTTGGATGTAAGCCTTAATGGAATTTTTGGTTGGGTTTTGATCAGATGAAGGTCATGTTGACCACATAATAGGTCTCATAAGGTTCTAGCTGAAAATGAGGTCTTAGATTTTTAGGAATTCTTGCAAAATATTTGAAAATGTTGCTCAATTAGAGCTACAAGCGGCCAAGAAGAGCCCAAGGGAGAGGATAATTGAATTGGAGACCCTATTTATGGGATTCCTTGGCATTGGAGTGGGGTTGGAAGCATTTTCTATGTTTTGAAGTTTTGTAAATTCAAGAAAAGCAGTTGTGTTTGAGAGTGAATTTTCTGATTTTTGCATTGAAGTAAGGTTTTAATGGATTGATCATGGCACTGTAGTTTGTGTAGGATGTAGAGTAGTTGTTCTTCGAGATTTGTGTGGCATTAGTTAGTTTCCTTACTTAGTTTCAAGCATTGTTTGTAATTAGTTTGGTTTTCATACTGTTGTTGGTCTGAACTAGGTAGTTTTGTGAAAATGGAGTGTTAGTTCACTTTCCCACCATACAAATTGTACGGCCCTTTGGGAACAGTGACTAGACTCCATGTATGTACATATGGTATGGTTTAGGGCCTTTGAAAACACAGGAGCTACTGTGGAATTCTTGCCCTAGGCAAGCCAAGAAGAGTCTGGCTAGGGAAGAGCTTAGTGCAGAGCACTTGATTTGTAGGGGTGTCAAATTCTTGACAAATTATCTTTTGGAGAAGGCAGGTATGAGTCTTGTGAAGACATGGTAAGTAGGAAGAAAATCCATCAATCCATCTGGTGAGGAAAGGACTTGATAGTTTGCAGTAAGCCAGGAAAGGGCTTAAAAACCCTAGTATTACTCATTTTCAGATTAGGGCTTTGTACGGACAACTGTGACCCAAGACCCAAAAAATCCTTGAGAGGTGGGCATATGAACCAGGAATCCAAAGAAAAGATTGGGGTGTTCTTTGGAAAGTATTGGAAACAAACTTGATTTCTCAGAGGAGACCTAATTGGGGCTCCTAGGGCTAGTAGCCTTTTGGGCCTAAATGAGGGTTTGGTGGAAGCGACTAGGAAATGGAGTCAGGTGGACCCTCAAGAACCAAAGTAGGATGGATTGTAGTCATTAGAAATACCTCCACACCCCTGCAAAGCTAAATTCAAGATTTTGGAGGATTGTAGCCTTTAGGGTGGATTAAGGGCTAAGGTTAGAGTTGCAAGATTGTACCAAGGTGGACTTGGTAGGAGGAATTATGTTGGTAGTTGGGGTTGGAAAGGAGAGACTAGTTGATCCTAAGTAAGGGAAGGTACTATAGGTTGAAGTGGTGGAGTGAGACACCTTAGAGGTCTTCCAAACAAGACCTAGAGCATGAATCAATGATTGATTCATCCAACCTCCCTATCAGATTGGTATCAGAGCAGCAAAAGATTTTGGATAGAATAATATATGTCAGAGATTGAGTCTAGTGGTTCTATAGACATGGTGACAAATGCAGAATTGGACAAGAAGGTCGAAGAACAGGAGGAAGACAATAGGCTATTGAGGGAAAGAATAGCTCAACTTGAGCAAGTAATGAATAATGTGCAAACTAAGACCGATGAGGTCAGTGATAGGTTGGAAGAGGTAGAGGACCTAAAGGAGGTTCAAATAGAGGAAGAGGAGCAGGTAGAAGTAACTCATACTTTGCTAGTATGAAGTGTTATAACTGTGGTCAAGTAGGACATCCAACTTATAGGTGCCCGAAGAAAGCATCTTCTTCAAATACAGAAAAGAGAGTAGCATATGCTCAAGAAGACACTATGAGTGTCAAGTCACCAGAGGTTAGTCACATTGAGTCAGAAATGGGGGAGAACTTGATGTTTAGTAGGGTTCTAATTAGACAACCAGTCAAAGAAGAGCCAAAGCAAAGGAGAGCCTTATTCAGGGAGAGATGCAAAATACTTGGGAAGGTGTGCAAAGTTATAGTGGATTCAGGGTCTACTGATAACATTATCTCTGAGGAGGCAGTGAGAAAGTTGAAGTTGGAGAAAGTACCCCACACTAACCCTTACAAGGTGACATGGTTGAACAAAGGGCAGAGTGTTCTTGCAAATGAGTAGACAATGGTGGAGTTCTTCATTGGAGGATACAAGGACAAGTTGATTTGTGATGTGTTGCCCATGGATGCATGCCATCTTCTATTGGGCAGACCATGGCAATATGACAGAGGAGCCATCTAGGATGGAAAGTAGAACACTATCTCATTCAAGAAGGATGGAAAGACATTCAAACTTTAGTCACTGTCAGATGAGGAAGAAGGATAGTCAAAGACCCCTAGTGTCTTGTTAAGTAGTGGAAAGGAGTTTATCAACACTCTACAACAAGGAGGGGAAGGATATGTGGTCATGGTGCAACCTAAGGAGGAAGATAAGACTAAGAAAACAGTCATACTAGGAGCAGTCCAGAAGTTGCTTGAGAAGTTCAAGGACATAGTCAGTGATGGAACACCAACAACCTTACCTCCAAAGAGAGCCATCAGTCATCAGATTGACTTCATACCAGGGGCTTCATTACCAAACAAAGTAGCTTACACCAGATCAGAACCTAGAAGTAGCTAGACAAGTGCAGGAGTTGTTAGACCAAGGACTAATTAGGAAGAGCATCAGTCCATGTGCAGTACCAGTGGTCTTAGCAACCAAGAAAGGTGGTAAGTGGAGACTTTGCACTGACTCTAGGGCTATCAATAGGATTACAATCAGATATAGGTTTCCTATTCCTAGGATAGAGGATTTGATGGTCTATCTTGGAGGAGCACAGTACTTCACTAAGTTGGATCTCAAGAGTGGATACCATCAGATCAGAATCAAAGATGGGGATGAGTGGAAGACAACCTTTAAGACAACTGATGGGTTATATGAGTGGAGAGTTATGCCATTTGGCCTCTCAAATTCCCCTAGCACATTCATGAGGCTCATGAATGAAGTGCTTAAGGATTTCACAGGTATATTTGTGGTGGTATATAGATGATATACTCATCTTTAGCAAGACAGCAGAAGAACATCTAAAGCATGTGGAGTTGGTTCTTAAAAGATTGCAGGAGGAGAGGTTAGCTATCAACTTAGAAAAGTGTGAATTCTTCAAACAAGAGCTTGTGTATTTGGGGTTTGTAGTATCCCAAGGATCATTGAAGATGGACCCAAGCAAGGTGGAAGCTATCCTAAATTGGCCTACACCAACCACTGGGATAGAGGTAAGGAGTTTTCATGGGTTAGCTCAGTTTTATAGGAAGTTTATAAGGAACTTTAGTGGCATATGTGCACCAGTACTTGATACAATCAAAGGTGGCCTAAAAACTAAGTTCAAATGGACTCTTGAAGCAGAGAAGGGTTTTGAGAAACTGAAACAAGAAGTGGCAACTCAACCCATCCTTTTATTACCTAGTTTTGATAAGTTATTCACTGTGGAATGTGATGCCAGTGGAATTGCAGGAGGAGTACTAAGCCAAGAAGGAAGGCCTATAGCTTTCTTTAGTGAAAAGCTCAATGAAGCTAAGAAAAAGTATTCTACCTATGACCTAGAACTGTATGCTCTAGTACAGTCACTTAGAAAGTGGAGGCATTATCTCCTACCTAAAGAGTTTGTAGTGTTTACTGATAACTAGGCACTTAGCTACATCAACACACAAGAGAAGTTGAGCAATAGACATTTGAAATGGATGGAATACCTCCAAGCCTTCACATTTACCATCAAGCACAAGAAGGGACAATTGAACAAGGTGGCAGATGCATTAAGTAGGAGGTTGCTGACAGTGCAAGAGATACAAATAAAGAGCATTAGGATAGAGAGTTTCAAGGATCTCTATGGAGAATATGAAGACTTCTCGGAGGCATATAAGGTATGTTCTGATTTTGAGAATCACTTTCATAGTCAATTCTCAGAGTATACATTGTAGAGTGGACTTTTGTTCAAGGGGAATCAGTTATGTGTTCCAAAAGGTTCAATGAGAGAGAATCTTATCCAGGAGAAGCATAATGGTAGCCTTAATGGTCATTTTGGTATCAACAAGACACTGTAATTAGTGCAGAGGTTCTATTATTGGCCCAAGTTTCCAAGGGATGTCAGAAGGTATGTGGAGCAGTGTGTAGTTTGTATGAAAGCCAAGGGGGGAGCTAGTGATTCAGGTTTGTATCAACCTCTACCCATTCCCAATAGACCATGGGAATGTATTAGCATGGACTTTGTGGTAGGACTCCCTAAGACTAAGACATGGTTTGATAGTGTCTATGTGGTGGTAGATAGGTTCAGTAAGATGAGTCACATTGTTCTTTGCAAGACCACCCATGATGCTAGCTATATTGCTCATCTTTTCTTCAAAGAGATTGTGAGGATCCATGGATTGCCATTGAGCATTGTCTCAGATAGGGATGTGAAGTTCATGAGTCATTTTTGGAAGACTCTATGGAGTAGATTAGGTACTAACTTGTCTTTTGGATCAGCCTACCATCCTCAGACCGATGGAAAAATTGAGGTGGTTAATAGAGTGTTAGGTAACCTTATAAGATTCCAAACCAAGGAGTATGTAAAGATAGGGTTTGGTAGTGTCTATGTGGTGGTAGATAGGTTCAGTAGGATGAGTCACTTTGTTCCTTGCAAGACCACCCATGATGCTAGCTATATTGCTCATCTTTTCTTTAAAGAGATTGTGAGGATCCATGGATTGCCATTAAGCATTGTCTCAGATAGGGATGTGAAGTTCATGAGTCATTTTTGGAAGACTCTATGGAGCAGATTAGGTACTAACTTGTCTTTTGGATCAGCCTACCATCCTCAGACCGATGGAAAAACTGAGGTGGTTAATAGAGTGTTAGGTAACCTTCTAAGATGCCTAACCAAGGAGTATGGAAAGATATGGGACTTGGTCATATCACAAGTTGAATATTCCTACAATGACAGTGTGAATCGAACCACAAGCAGAAATACTTTTGAAATAGTGTATGGAATGCACCCAAGAGGTGTGTGTGAACTTAGAGATTTAGGAGCTATGGAGCATAGGAGTGGCCATGCTGAAGATTTCTCTCAGACCATGAAGGATATTCAGAAGAAAGTGGAGAAGACAATTACAGAGGCTACTCACAAGTTGAAAGCTAAGGTGGATATGTCTAGAAAAGATCTCCAATTTGTAGTAGGTGACTATGTCATGGTCCATCTCAACAAATATAGATTGTAGAAAGGAACATCAACCAAGTTTCAGATGAAGAGAGTGGGACCATGTCAGGTGTTAGAAAAGCATGGAAAGAATGCTTACAAGGTGGAGCTACTTGCAGACTTAGGCATTTCACCAGTGTTTAATGTGGCTGATTTGATCAGGTTTAAAGGACCAGTCACTGACTTGGATCAGAAAATTGTGGATGTCTTGAAGGATGTGAGTAACATAGCCTTACCTCCTAAAGACAAGCTGCAAGCAAAGAGGATCTTAGAATCAAGGGTGAAGAAGTCTACCCGACATAAGGAATACATGGAACATCTCATCAAATGGAAGGACAAACGATAATATGAGACTACATGGGTGGATGAAGCTCAGTTGAAGAAGCAGGGTATTGATTTATCTCTGATCTCTCCCTATAATCCTTAGTGTTTGGGCTAAGGGGGAGAATGGTGCAGGAGCACCCATAGGTTACCATAGGTTGTTTAGAAGGTCTGTCTAGGACAGTCTTGTCTAGGACAACTAAGCAATCAAATTTAGTTCATTTGGATGTAAGCCTTAATGGAATTTTTGGTTGGGTTTTGATCAGATGAAGGTCATGTTGACCACATAATAGGTGTCATAAGGTTCTAGCTCAAAATGAGGTCTTGGATTTTTAGGAATTCTTGCAAAATATTTGAAAATGTTGCTCAATTGGAGCTACAAGCGGCCAAGAAGAGCCCAAGGGAGAGGATAACTGAATTGGAGACCCTATTTATGGGATGCCTTGGCATTGGAGTGGGGTTGGAAGCATTTTCTATGTTTTGAAGTTTTGTAAATTCAAGAAAAGCAGTTGTGTTTGAGAGTGAATTTTCTAATTTTTGCATTGAAGTGAGGTTTTAATGGATTGATCATGGCACTGTAATTTGTGTAGGATGTAGAGTAGTTGTTCTTCAAGATTTGTGTGGCATTAGTTAGTTTCCTTACTTAGTTTCAAGCATTGTTTGTAATTAGTTTGGTGTTCATACTGTTGCTGGTCTGAACCAGGCAGTTTTGTGAAAATGGAGTGTTAGTTCACTTTCCCATTGTACAAATTGTACGACCCTTTGGGAACAGTGACTAGACTCCATGTATGTACATATGGTATGGTTTAGGGCCTTTGAAAACATAGTAGCTATTGTGGAAGTCTTTCCCTAGGCGATCCAAGAAGAGTCCGGCTAGGGAAGAGCTTTGTGCAGAGCACTTGATTTGTAGGGGTGTCAAATTCTTGACAAATTATCTTTTGGAGAAGGCAGGTATGAGTCTTGCGAAGACATGGTAAGCAGGAAGAAACTCCATCAATCCATCTGGTGAGGAAATGAATTGATAGTTTGCAGTAAGCCAGGAAAGGGCTTAAAAACCCTAGTACGGACAGCTGTGACCCAAGACCCCAAAAATCCTTGAGAGGTGGGCATATGAACCAGGAATCCGAAGAAAAGATTGGGGTTTTCTTTGGAAAGTATTGGAAACAAACTTGATTTCTCGGAGAAGGAGACCTAATTGGGGCTCCTAGGGCTAGTAGCCTTTTAGGCCTAAATGAGGGTTTGGTGGAAGCGACTAGGAAATGGAGTCAGGTGGACCCTCAAGAACCAAAGTAGGATGGATTGTAGTCATTAGAAATACCTCCACACCCCTGCATAGCTAAATTCAAGATTTTGGAGGATTGTAGCCTTTAGGGTGGATTAAGGGCTAAGGTTAGAGTTGCAAGATTGTACCAAGGTGGACTTGGTAGGAGGAATTATGTTGGTAGTTGGGGTTGGCAAGGTGAGACTAGGGGATTCTAAGTAAGGGAAGATCCTATAGGTTGAAGTGGTGGAGTGAGACACCTTAGAGGTCTTCCAAACAAGACCTAGAGCATGAATCGGTGATTGATTCATCCAACCTCCCTATCAGAATGCCTTGAATTTCTCTTGAAATCTCATAAACTTGCTAGGTTCTTGAATTGATTTTCTAAGATTTGAAATGATGAAATTACCTTATATTTATAACAGATGTATCTAAAATTTCCTAATGTTCAAAATCACAAGTCAACATTGAAATATAGATTTGAATATGTTAAAATACTACCAAAATCATAATTTAAATTTATGTCCTAAGTCTAAGGGAGGACCCTTTCACCCATGGGAAAATGGTTCCTAGGTCCCTAAACCTAGGACACACATTTATCAATGATAAGTGTTATGTTAAGGTATTAAAGATTGTTAGGTTTACTCTTCATAAAATGTAATAAAATAGGCTTGGAAAATGAATTAAGGGACCAATTAAGGAAATATTAAGGTCAATTAATTAAGGAATCCCTAAGGGTAAACCCACAAAAGTGGTTTTCAATTTGAGTAAGGAAGGAAAAGTGGCAAAAAATGACCCCATACAAAAAATTTTGGTTTTTGGGGTTCCAATTAACCCTTTGGTTCGAGCGAACCAGTTAAATGCAAGGTGGACCTCATCTCACCAAAAAGAACAATGTAAACCCATTTTTGAAAGGGGGTTCAAATGAAACAGGGTTCGAATGAACCCTAGTTCGCTCGAACCCCTTGGGATTCACTTGAATCCCCCTTGGTTGGAGCAAACCCCCCTTTTCCTACCTCCTTGCTCTTTGGCACAAAAAAAACCAAAATTTTTTCCCTTCGAAGCTTGGGTTGAGGATGAAAATGGAGGATACTTCACGAACCCAACTTGAATCAGGTAGTCCTTGGAATGGGCTATCTAATGAATATAATTTTAACATGTTTTGGTTTTATTATCTAATTGTATTTTTAGTTTTATTAAACATAGGTTTTTCAATGAAAATGAAGCTCTTTGTTCTGCACATGTGGAAAAATAGAAGATTATCAATTTTTGTTTTTAAAAATATGAGTGCACCAGATAGTGAAGTCCTTGATCCAACAAAAAATAAAAAATAAAAATTTTGATACATACAAAAAAGTTATGTGTTATACGGTCTACCTATGTTTGAATTGTAATTGGTTTGACATCGAAACTTGATTAAGGAAAAAATATTTAATAAAACACTATCTAACTAAGTGGAAGCTCTAGATGGGCGAGGGCCTAGCTTGGTTAATAAAGTAATTCCGTTCTGCTGACTCTGCTGGTCACAAAGTTCTAGTCTCCCCGTCAAAGTGCCCGTGTCATGTGCCCTTGCGATCACGTTAAAAAAGTTTACTAGAAACTACTTGATTTTATAGGGGAGCCGTGCTACCATTCTACTTGATCCTAAAAAAGAAAAAAGTGGAAGCTCTAGATATTAGAGTTAAAATCTAAATTGAAAAGAATTAGAATTTTATCAATTTATGGAAAGAAAATTATGTGTTATACTACGATTGAACGTCACTCCTTAAAAATGTTGTTTTATGAAGAAAACTAGTTTTTGAGGGAGATGGAGAAAGAGGTGCAATCTGGTTCAATTTTTTTGAAAAATATATATTTAAAATCTACAGACAAAATTTCACGAAACTCTAGTTTGCATCATTTTCAAATTCCTCACGGTTTAGCCGCTATAGGTGCCTGAAAGTGAATATTTAGTTAGAAAAAATTATTTCAGTGTCCAATTTGGCCAAAACTTGTAAACCACTATTGTGGGATCACCCCTAAATAAGTGTGAAATTGTAAACAGGTACACTATGCAACACTAAAATTTAAGGCATAATTAAGTCCAAATTAACTAGGAGGGCCTAAACAAGTGTGAAAATGTAAAAGGGATGCATTTTTCAACACTAAATTAAGGCATTATTAAGTTCATTTTAATTAGGAGGGCCCAAAAAAGTGATAAAATGTAAGGGAATACATTTTTTGTCACTAAATTTATCCCCCACTTTAGTGAGAGGATGACCTTGTGTAAAAATCACACTAAAGTAGATATCCAAAACATATGTATGCAACAACAACAAGATTACTCAATTATACAACAAAAAAGACTAAAAAGAAAAGTAAAAAAAAAAAAAGGTGGATCAAGCCTTAACTATCCAATGTGATGTGGAACATTCCTTAGTTGTCTGTCCAAAAGAAAATGGTAGATCAAACCTTAACTATCCTTGAACACAATGTGGAACACGTCTCGACTACTTGTCTAAAAATGTTCACAAGCGAAATGCGATGTCCACTATGAAAAAAAAAATTCATGCTCACTTAGGGCTAATGGAACCTCATGTTGTCCACTAGGTGAGCCCCCAAAAAATGGCTAAGTGAGAAAGTCATGCCAATTCTATAGTCTCTCATCATACTTGTTGGTGTCAAACACCGAGCCCAAGACCACAACCTGCAAATAAATCTTCACAAAAAATGAGAGAAGAAAACATGACTATTTCACTACAAAAAAATATGAGATGAGATAAATTACATAACATACAATGGTTCCTTTTAAAGGCATGGGTGAACAAATACCCTACAAAAAAAACTCATCAGAGTAATTAACCATAAGTAAAAACTTAACACAGTAACACCCAGGCCCTTAAGTGAAAACTTAGGGAGGATCACATTATGAAAAATGAAGATACAATATGGGTCCCACCTACACAACCATGTTAGGTACCCATTTACAATGCAAAAAAGAAATCTCTCACAATCGGAGAAAAGGAGAAAAACATTGTGGGAAAAAAACCATCTCCAAAAGAGAAATGAAAAAAAAAATGATGCATGGATGGAGGACTCAATCACAGCCCCCAAGGACTACACACATCATGCATATATAATCAATAGAACCCCTGTAAAAGGGGAAGAGATAGAATATATATCCCCCACAATGTATAATCACCTGCGAAATGGTAAGTGTTTGAAGAAAAAACATGATCCAATGTCGACAAAAAAATTGTCTCCCTTTCGAAAGAAACAAAACTAAATACAAATGAAGGAATGCTTCCCATTGTAGATAGGAATTGAAAGAAAGATGCATGAGTATGTATGGGGTATGTGCAGGATCATGGTGGGCCAAAAAGTGGCAATATGATCGATATGTGGTTGACGACTTTATTTTTAGCCAAAATTGATGAAATGAAAAGGGTTTTTAAAGGAGATTCTCAGCTTTCCACCAATATTATAAATTATGCTTTACTTTAAATTTAATAAGTAATTATTATTCATTTTCTATTCAAATTATGATTAAAGTCCTAATTGATAGACTAATTGAAAAACATCTATAGCTTTCAAAGCGGTATCATATTTTTTTGAATCAAAACATGTGTCATTCTATGATTTGCATACTATAGGATTAAAAAAGAAATTGAATTTCATGAAGTTTTGACCAAGTTAAAGGTGGTCATACATCACGAGTTTTTATATTTTTTAAAAGTTGTAATAAAAATTCATAATTAATTATTTACTTGGAAAAAAATTACAAAAAAATATGCATCACATCAGGACATGAGTCCTCTACTTATATCTAAAATATTATAAAAAATATTATCATTTTATTGTGGTTAGGGTGATCAGACGGACACCTACTTCTTATTTTTTCCCCAAAATTTAGTACTCTTTTGCATTAAGTCTCAAATTTTCACCAAATAGATTTCTTTTTTTTTTAAAAACAAACCCTAGTAGTTTAGAAACTACATTCAATTTGATACAAATTCTAGTCTCTTACATATTTTTGAAATAATATAGATAACTTATTCAAATTTTTATGTCAAGTTGCCTAACTCTGATTTTTCTAAGTTTTTTGCCACTTAAGGGCTTGTTTTTTCCATGATGATCCTACACATACCCTATGATGATGTCTCTGAAATTTTCTCATGTGTCACCAAGACCTTGGAAGATGATCCCACGAACCAATCAAGAACATTCCCAATCACAATAGAAGGTGACAAACAAGGTATCACTGGGTATGTGCAAGATCATGATGGGCCAAAAAGTGGCAATATGGTGGGTATTTGTAGGGTATGGTGACAACTTTTTTTTTTACCCAAAATTGATGAAATGAAAAGAGTTTTTAAAGGAGTATTCTCAAATTTCCACCAATATAAATTATGCTTTACTTTGAATTTAATAAATAATTATTATTCATTTTCTATTTGAATTATGACTAAAGTCCTTGATAAGCTAATTGAAAACATCTATAGCTTTCAAATGGTATCAAATTTTTTGGAATCCAAAACATGCATCACATTCTATGCTTTGCATGCTATGAGATTAAAAAGAAAAATTTAATTTCTGAAGTTTTGACCAAGTTAAGATTAGTTAGACATACAATTTTTATATTTTTTTAAAACTTGTAATAAAATTCATAGTTAATTGTTACTTGGAAAAAACTACAAAAATATGCATCACATTCAAACATGAGTTCTCTACTTATGTCTAAATATTATAAAAATATTATCATTTTATTGTGGTTGGGGTGAATTGAATGGAGACTTGCCACCATGCTTATTTTTCCTAAAATTTAAAATTACCTCTTGCATTGAAATTTCAAATTTTCACCAAATAGATTTTTCTTTTTTATAAAAGCCTAGTAGTTTAGACCTCCATTCAATTTTACTTTCTGATTATATTCTTACATATTTTGAAATAATATAGATAACTTATTAAATTTTTTACATCAAGTTGCCTAACTCTGATTTTTCTAAATTTTTTGCCACTTAAGGACCCATTTTTTCCATGATGATCCTGCACATACCCCACTAGAAACTGATTTTGAAAATTCTCCAAAGAAAGAGATGAGGTGACAAAATTTGTACCAAAACTATCATCAAATAGGAGGGATATACCCTCAAATGTGTCTTCCAAGTCAAAAATATGAGATTCTACAAACAATGAATGAATGCTCAAAAAATAAAAAATCCCAATCAAGAAGACAATGAGAATCCTATTGTTTAGGAATGTTAGGAGCCTCAATCAATGACTCTGCACAATGAATCACTAAAGGTGAATGTACAACAACTATCCTTGATGGAGAAGAAGGAACATCTAAAGAACCCTCGTTATCCTCTTTTGTAGATTCAAAGTATTCTAAAACTTCAAACTTTTGCATAGTAGCATGATCATAGGGTAACCTGTCTAAAAAATGAAGAGGCACAAGACAATCTAAAATAGGATCATTATCAAGATCTACATGTATTTCCCAAATTTTAGTCCAAAGAATATGAGGACACTCAAAATGATCAATAACATTCAAAGTGGCATGATCAATATGCATTACAAGAACTACTAGGACATGATCCCTTTACAATTCCATGTAGATTTCTTACTATCAGTACCAGGATGGGGAACAAGATTATATAAATTTGGCAACAAATGAAACCATCTGAGATATTTTATGATACCATCTTTCCATTTTTTATAGTTTTCCCTTTCCAACATAATCATAACAAGATGAAAAGAAAACCCCATAATGAACAACATGACAAATCTCCAAGAATACAAAGACATTAACCTTTAACAAAAATTAGAAACTCCCAAATATGAAAAATGAAACCTTCCCAAAATACTTTAGGAAGCAATAATGCAAAAAAAGGGATGAGAATCTAAAAAAAATTGAGCGAAATATTAAACATCTTACTCAGTTCCCACACCAAATCACCAAGCCAAATCATTCGCTAAGAACAAAAGCAAGATAGCCTCCTATGAGACTTGCTCTCAACAATCAAAAGGAAAGAGTTGTATACGAACACAGAAGGACTCCACGACCTGGAGAATGTGGGATAAATATTCCCAAAACAACTTCAAAGAATCTTGGGGGCCACACGACTTCACTGCACATAAACCCTAAATAAATATTTTGTTGCAAACTTTATAAAGTATAAAGTTTGATTAAAAAACCAGTCCTATTATGGTTGTATCATAGGTTCATGCCTCATGATAGAAAATGGCTGCTTCCAATCGATATTTTCAAATCACCTCCAAATAGATGGATGGCGGCTTGAAACAAAACAAAATCGCCTATGGATGGTGAATTTCAATCTTTGCTAAAAAACAACCTTCCTCCAAAAGAAATGAATCAACAACAACTATTCCAAAATGGATGCCTCCTCCTCCTCCCGTGCACAAATTGCAGCCTCCAGAAGGAATGAAATGGGTTCCAATGTATAAAAACACACCAGTGTGTGAATGACCTTCCTCAAAGTTCTATGCCTCTTCACCAAATCGTGGCTTGAAATAGTATTTCACTGTGTCTATGCTTCCAAATGTTTCCTTCAATAGCAAATGTAAGTGTAGATCCCCAATCAACACTACATATCCCCTGTTGAAAACATCATCATAAGGAACTCTGCCTTTCTTCAAAAAAATGCCTTCAGACCAGCCATACACATAAAATCATTTACAAAAAAAAGATCCTTGCAAACTAAAAATTGAGCTCTTGAACAGAGAAAAAATGAACATTGCAACAATAACTAAAAAATTTGCAGGCTCTGATGAATCATGACTTGGAAAATAAATGCCCCTCTTAACTACACCACCTCTAATAATGGAATTCAGAAGTCTACCTTCAAATCACAACCATAAAAGGGAAGAAATAATGCTTGAAGGTAAAGACAAGAGTAGAAATTTGAGGGTTTCTATCATGGGTATGAGAAAATGCCTCAACAAGTGGAATCCCACTATAAATAGAGAAAACATTCCTCTCAAAATTGGAAATGGTGCCTTCTACTATGAAAATCATGACAACACAGAAGTGAAAATTATTCCTAGAAATCACAAACAATAGGAAAATGAAGATAATCATAAATAAGGAAACTTTGTAATTTAACAAATTTCAAATGCCGAATAATCTCCAATAAATAAATAACCTCAAACTCTTCTGATGAAAACCGTCAATAGTGGAGGAAAACACAAGTTGAAGGCTCTATA
>VDFB02180169.1:0-28317 GCA_007258455.2 Sequoia sempervirens
ACCAAGTATGTGCTACCCAAACCAGAATGGAATGAGGCGACCATATGGTGGAGATTGAAAGAAATACAAATGCAACTTCTAAATAAACTCAACACCCAGAATGTGCTTTCAAACCCGGAGGGGGAATGGAGCTACCATAGGGCGGAGATGTACTATATTACAATGCAAATCAAAGTAAATAGGCGGCAAGCCAGCCTCTTCCACTTATTCAGTGGGCAATTACAAACATGATAAGCAAAACTGAGAGAAATGCTGACAGTACTACTGTTCAGCTTACAATAAGAAGTAGAATGCCTGCAAGATCAAGGATTTAAGCTCTACAAGTTGCTGCAATAGTAAAGATGTCATCCACTAGGTCAATAATGAATTCCTAACACCCGTCCCTTGCTAATATGAAATTTTCTCAAGTCTGATCTGACAGACCAACAACATGAATTACAGAACCAGCAATGCATAAACTCAATGAAAAGCTCACAACTCACTCATTTCTCACTCAAATTACATGAAAACTGATGCAAAACACTCTTAAAATGATGGCGCCTAGTTTAGTAATGAAAAGGGCAGCTAAAAGTGGCTATTAATTAATGGCACAGATCCCAAAGCACTCCAGAAAGTAGGGCTTTCAAGAAATGACGAATTTGCTTTATAAAATCAGAAACTTCATTAAAAATCCCACAAATTTGCAAAGTCGGTCACCCCAAGTAGAGAAGATGATATGACCAACACCCAGAACAATATATTTTTTTATTTTTGATATATGAATGAAACTTCGAATCAGCTATGATATTCAGCAACATCCAGAATATGACAGAAATGCAAGTACTCAGCTACAAAATGCAAGATCATCAAAACAATGCAAAACCTCACTACAAATTCACTCAAAACAAACAAACCTCTCTACTAGGTGCTATCTCTCAAGCACGAAGTCGAGCCCAAGCTAGGAGGCATTCATTCTTCGAAGCAATCTAGCAACCATTCCGGCAGCATAACAATACTCAAGATATCAGATAATGAAAAAGAAGACCAAGACCTCCTTTTATAAACTTGTGATGACTTTTCCAGAAGCTTCTAGAAACCCTAACTTTCAAATTTGACTGTCTTCTTTTCCCTCCAATTTGGGCGCCCCCTTTCTCAAGGTTTAATTTAACTTTATTTTAAAATCTTTTCCTTTATAAAAGGCGTCCTTTTCTCCAAGTAATATTTTTTGACTTTAGAAATATAAAATATTTCCTTCATGAGACAATACCCCTCAAGGTCCCCTTCTTTAAAACAACTTAAAGTCATAATACTAGTACAAGGGGTTATTTTATAAAATAAAACATTATTGTCATTAAAATACTTATTCCTCCAAAATGAACCCCTTATGCCAAAATTTAGAATTACCCAATGAACTGCCAGAAGAGGAAAGTTGACCGAGCTGGTGCTGACTGGACCACTGCCAAAAATAAGATTTACTAAAAATAGTAAATTCGGAAAGTTGTTTGGAATGTAATGCATGCGCCACCATTGCGAAGCTCTCTGAAAACCAAGAAGGAATCCAGAATCCGAACACCCAAACTCCAACAAACAAAACCCTGAATCTTCAAGAGAACTCACCAAGCATCCGGAAACCCTAATTTTGTCTCTGATTAGCCAACAGCACACCAGGAAAAGGCCATCAATCACTGAAAGGAGCAATGCTAAAAACGGGGACATTACATTCTTGGAGAGCAAACGTACACGGAAGTCAGTCCCTGTAGCAGAGCCGCCAAAGGATTTCTCTTCGTTGCCTTCTACTTCTAGAGCAAGACCCAGAGTCAAGGCCATTATAATACCTCCTGAAGGGGTTAGACTCAGTGGAAACACAGGGAAGAGAGCTACTGGTAAGAGGAAACAGAAACAAGTTGAGAATGTTCCTGAGTTTCCAGTAGAGACAGTTATTCAGGCCGAGCCGCATGTTTCTCTTCCTAGTTCACCTCATGAACAGCCTATTGACATAAGTTCTGAGCCTGAGACACCAATTCAGGCTGGATCGGAGACACCTGAACCACCACAGGTTGATACATCAAGGACAGTCTCTCCGCGAATTGAGAATATTGTTCAGTCTTGTTGGCTCGAGAAGTCTTTAGGGAGACAGAGGCGTGAACCTTCATACAACCTTTGACTTATCTGAGTTCGGTGAACCTTATCAAAAAAGGTCAAACAAGAAGATCAAGAAACAAGTGCACATTGAGAAGACTCCAGAATCAGAAATCGTTATTGAAGTTGCAGTTCCTCCAGAGGGTAAAAGCTTAGATGAAGTCGAGGTTGGTGACTTTACATTTACTAAGGCTAATCTTGGCAGGACTACACGAGAGACAGATGTGTCTCTTCTTAAGATTGTTACCAATAATCTTGAAGAGCGTATCACCAAAGATGGAGAAGATAAGGCATTACTTAAAGCTGAGATTGGTCAACTTCGTCGATACATTTCTGATCTTGTTCATGGGAATTCGAGATATCCGTTTTCCTCAAAGATACACCTCCGCGTAACAACAAAAATTGGATCAGTTGGTCAGTCATGGCAGACTTTTGGACAACTGGATTGATAGTTTAGTTGCTGCTGGTAAAACTCTTCTTGCAGATTTGTATCAGTTGAGGGGTGATGCACATAAGGTTCGTCAGGGTGTTCAGTCACTTGAGATTGCGGTTGCAGAGAATTTGGCAAAAGATCGTGTTCTGGTATCTCAGTTGTCAGTTGCATACGATGCCTTGGAGATTGATGAGGATCAGGAGAAAGTCTTTACTTGGAGAGAGCAGCACCTTCTCAGAATGGAAATATGTGAGAAGATCTCTACTAAATTGTTTTCACTCAAGGATGATGTGGTTGGAGTACTTGCACTGGTTAGTGGCTTCGTTGTTCAGATTCCGTGTCATTATCTTCTTGAAGATGGCATGTATGTTGAGTTGGACAAAGTACAAGCAGAGTTCGAGAAGCTGATTCGTGATAGCCTTGAAGGTGAACCTATGGCTTCGAAAGGAAAATGTCGATTGCAGCCAGCCTTAAAGCATCGAGGAATGTAAAGATGGCACACAATTAAGCGCGGCAGAGAACTAAAGAAACAGACCGTTGTTTTAAGCAGCCGCTAGCGCCGTGATGACAGAGAGATTCTATGAGTTCTTGGTCAAGTGTTAGACCGAGTCGTATATGGAGTGATCTGCCATTTGGAACCCGCAGCTTAATTTCGAGGGTTGATGTCCTCGAATAGCAGCTTAACTCCAATTTCGGCCTTGAGTTTACTTTATGATTTAATGTACGCTTATCTCGTCCTTGGAATTATCAACACAGGAGTTAGGGTTAGGGTTTCCAGTTAACTGAAGGTAGTGTCCAGTTAACTTTGCTTTAAATAAGGACGTGCATGCTTGCACATGGTCCATTTTAGGTTATTTGTACCAGTTAACTGATGGTAGCTTTCCAGTTAACTGTATAGTTTACTTCATTAGGGTTTAATAATTAATCTTGCATGCATTTGCGAGACTGTAGTTAACACAAGGTGATTTTAGGGTTCCCTACACCTTGATGTATATAAATAAGAGCTTTGCTCATTTGTAATTAACTTTTGCTTGAGAGAGAAATATATGCTGCACCTACCTTTCCCTCAATATTGCTCTTTTGGTATTTGTTCATGCGTCTTTGCTATTACAGTTAATTGTTATGCCACATAGGGTTTCATGCAATTGTGATAGTGGATTCTTTCCATAGTTTAGATAAATTTGTCTTGTGAATCTTTTGTCATTATTGATCAAGCGTTATGCCACATAGGGTTTCGTGAGATTGTGATGATAAATCTGTTTTGAGAAGTCTTTACTGTTATGATCAAGTGTTATGCCACATAGGGTTCCATAAGGTTGTCATGGTAAATACTTCCCTTAGTTTAGATAAATCTGTTTTGTGAATCTTTTATCATTTTAATCGAGTGTTATGCCACATAGGGTTTCATAAGATTGTGATGATAAATCTGTTTTGCGAGTCTTTACTATTATAATCAAGTGTTATGCCACATAGGGTTTCATAAGATTATCATGGTAAATTCTTAAATCTGTTTTGTGCCAATAGACTTGTTCAGATTGAGATAATAGTTGCGCCACCTTGCCTTCAAGTAGAGAATCTAAACACGTTTATCGTCTGATAGTCATAACCTTGCTCCGTTTTCTCATGCTCTGTTTTCTTGAGGGAACTGGATAGAATTTAAGTTATTAAGTTTAGTTGTAGTTAGTGAATCTACAAAACCAGAGAAAATTCTCAGCTGCAACGTATATAGTTTTCAAGAAAGCCTTGTACCTCTATAGCTGAAACAAAAAGACAGGAATTAGTTTAGTATATTTTCCTTGCGTATTTCTTGCAAAGCAACGAGGGAGCTTCCCCTCTCCTAATTTGAAGAGCACTCTATTGGCGAGGTGCATATAGGGCCGCTCAGAGTAACTCTTTACTCCAGCGGTAAGAAGTTGTTAATGCCAACACACCGCAAATTGTTTGCTGGTCCTACCGGAAATTAATACGTTTATGGTGAACCTCCCCACGATCACCGAACGCCTGATCGCATTGCCGGATGATGCATTGCGAGCTAGGCTAGAGTAATTACCGATGTTAGAAGACTTCACCGCAATTTTGCATTTGAAGGGTCCTTTTTAAACTAGCTCAACCGTACTTGCACCGGGAATCACCGTAGAGAAGCCTGCAACTGAAACTCCATTTAAGCCGATCTTCTTCGACGACGTCACGAGTTCTCAACTCGGATGACTGCGTTTGATATCTCGCCGGATAAGCAGACTAGTCGTGAACGGATTGACTGTATCCATTATCGAAAATGCCAAGATTTACCCCCTCTTTAAGATGGGCGCCCTCAAGCTAGAGTTGCACTTTTGCCTGAAAAAGACAAATTTCTCACATCTGGAACTTTGGGAATTTCAACTTCTGTCGCTGTTTGCCGGAGTTGCAGGTCTCAGAAAGCTTCGCTGGATAGCTTATCGAATAGCCAGACCAATTCTGAAGAGATTGACTAGATGCTTGAACACTTTCAACAAGATCTTAACCTTGAAAAATTTGGGCGCCCCTGGGCTATAGTTGCGCTTTTATACTTTTTCCTGAGAAATCTTCATATATTAATCACTGAAAACTCCGTTTCGATCATTGAAATGATCGTATGCAATGTGAATTACTGTCGTGACATGCTCCTCCATCGTGAAAAGCTCTATTCTGAGTCTCTGCTTCAGATTCTGTTCAATAAAACTGACTTTGACTTACAAAATATTGACAAAAACTCCATGCTTGATATTGCCCAAAATTGTATTTTACCTCATTTTAGCAAGATTTAGACTAATTTATGCAAAATGCCTTGATGAAGCAAAAAAAATTTGGTTTGGGTACAACAGTTATGTTGCTGAAATGGTATCAGGATTGCTTCGAGGAATGTAAGCCTCCAAGCCTTGGCTCGACTTCTTGCTTGAAAGATAGCAACTAGTGGAGAGTTAGTTGTAGTTGAGTGATCTTGTAGTGAGATTTTGCATTGTAGTGGTCTTTTTGCATGTTGGAGTGGAGTTCTTGCATATTCTATCAAATTCTGGAGTTGCTGATTAACATAGCTGATTGTAAGTTTCTTTCATAGTTTTCATAATAAAAATATTCTTGTTTTGGGTACTGAACCATCGAGATTCTATGCTTGGGGTGACCATTCTTGACAAGTTGCAGAATTTATGATCAAGAACTGAATTTTCTAGAGAGAAGTCGCCCTTCCTAGAGGGCCGTACCATTCTGAACTTGCCTTGAATTCCTGTTGTGACCTTTTCACACATCGCCCCATTCAAGATGGGGACCCCTAATTTTTGCTCCTTTCTGGTCTTTTGGCTTTGGTTTTGTCTCTCTCCCTCTCTTTTCTAGTGTCTGCCTTTCGAGGGATTTCTCCGCCATTGAGTTTAAACATGAATTTTGGCCAAGTCTGAAAATTAGGGTTTCCTTCTTTCTGGTCAGTTTGAGGTCAAATGAAGTGAATAAATTGAAAATAAAGACTAACACTATTGTCAGTGTGCTTCCAGTAGGCCTCCACTAAAATTTCATCGAATTCTGGGTACTTACTATTTTTAGTAAGTGTGAAATTCAGGGCATTCCGTCAGCATTTTGGAAATTCTGACAGTCACACTGCATTCAGAACACATCAAGCTGCTCGTGTGCAAAATTTGAGCTGAAACAGACAACTTACTATTTTTAGTAGTTCAGCTTCCGGAGCAGATTTCGGGGCCTAGATGCAGAGTTTTTCAACGCATGTCTGGAGATTCCTTCTAGGTTTTTTGAGACCTTCGCGATGGTGTGACATGCAAAGTGAGATAACAACTTTCAGAATTCAGTCTTCCGGGGCTATTTTTAGGGTTTGCATGTCAGGGTTTTCTTTGCATGTCTGCATATTCCTTATGGATTTTTCGAGAGCTTCGTGATGATGTGACATGCAAACGGAGATGGTCACTCATTTGGCAACTTACTATTTTTAGCAGGTGCATCCCGGCAGCCGCCTCCCAGCACTTCAGATTCACGAGCTGATCGCAATGCAACAGAGACGAGGACAAACAAAGATCATTTGATACGCATGCAGAGCAAATTAGGGTTTCCAGCTTCGGGGCCTAAAAAGAGGGGTAAAAAGTCAGAATTTTCGAAAACCAGTGTAAACCACTGTGATCAGCATCCTTCAAGCTATCTGGTGGTAAAATTTGAAGACAAACGGAGCACTTACTATTTATAGTAAGTCATTTTGGAAACAGGCTAAAAATAGCAAGTCAGTTGCATGCGCCGGCGTCAGTAGGCAGGTCACGTGGTGAGGAGCGTATCATTCGAATTTCAAATCAAACAGAGTTGTGGAGATATCAGAAGCAAGCAGTTACTATTTATAGCAAACCACCTTCAGAAATGGGCTAAAAATAGCAGGCCAACCCGAAATAGCAGTGTCAACAGGGTAACGAGGTCGCGAGGATCCAGTGTTTAAAATTTCATGGCAGTCTGAGCTTCCGAAGTGTGAAAATCAAGAGGCTTACTATTTATAGCAAGGCATGGATAAGCTGGTAGAAGGAGGTAAAAATGACTAAGTCTGAGTTTCATCTTGCAGCTATCTGAAAATGCGCCCATCTTGGCCTTGAAGCATAAAAAATTTCCAAGTCTGGAACTTGTCCACCTGCCTAGGCAAAATGCACCCTCCTCACAAGCTGAGCATGGAAAAATTTTCTAAGGCAAAAGCTCATCCTGCTCCTATGGCAAAATGCGCCCTCATGACAAGAGATTGATGAAAAATAAACTAAGGCATGAAAACTTCCTCCTCAGCATGCCAAATGCGCCCTCAAGGTGGTGGAAGCAAAAGTTTCTAAGTGTTGAGAATTTAATCCTGCTCCCTAGCCTAAATGCGCCCACCTCTCAAGAAAGTCAAGGAAAGTCAACAAAGTTTATCCACCTCCTATGCCAAAATGCACCCAGCTACAAGAGGTATCAAGAAAATTTTCTAAGTGTCAAACTCATCCCTCACCATGTAGAGAATGCGCCCAAGTTCATAAAGGAAGTCAAAGAGGTCAACGTATTTCATCCTCCACCACCTCAAATTTGCGCCCATCCTCCACTACATGCCAAATGCACCCAAGCTGCATGGTAGAATAAGTTTAAAAAAGACAAGTCAAGGCGTCAACATGCTTATCCTCCTCATATGCTGAAATGCGCCCAAGTAGAGGCATGTGAGGACAAAACCAATGGCATGCAAAGTTGGAAAAGGACAAAACGTATGCATGCAAGGAGGGAATATTCCAAATGGGTTGAAAAGGCAAGTTTTAAAATCCACTTCATGTGCCAAAATGCGCCCAAGGATAGCTAGTCAACAAGTCAACAACTTTCATCCTCCTCCTAGGCTGAAATGCGCCCAAAGAGGGCATGTGAAGACGAAACAAGGGAGCTCAAGAGTCACGTTGAAGTTTCATTCTTCTCTCTCTCCCAAATGCGCCCATGCAAAGTCAAAAAGTCAAGAGTGTTTGAATGTGTTTCATCCTTCACCACATGCAAAATACGCCCAAGATAGACTAAGAGTGGCATTGAATATTTTAACCTTCATGAAGTGTCATTTGCGCCCAAGGTGGTAGGATGATAATTGCTAAGGCGTGGTGAAAACAAAGTGTTGCTAAGCGTTGGAAATGCTAAGCCTATAAGGTAAAGTTGTAAGGCGTTGAAAGTGCTAAGTGTTGAAATTTTTTTCCAAAGACAAGATGAATATCCTTCTTCAAGTTGAATATGCGCCCAAGGTGTTGATGAATATTGCTAAGGCGTTGGAGTTTTAAATGAAAATGTCTTTCAAGTGTGAAATAAAATGCAAAGTGGTGAATGAAAAATAAAATGTGTTAGGCGCCTTCATGGAAAATTTTCCAAGTCAAGTTTCCACCACTGGCAAATGAGCGTGGATGAAACAAAATTTTTCTCACAGGCAAGGTGAACAGAGTTGAGTAAAATTTCCTAAGGCAAAATTTTCAAGGTGATCCAAAATTTTTCTAAGGCAAATATTTTCTTCCTTAGAAAATACGCCTAGACCCAAGGTGGTGAAATTTTTCTTGAAGCACAAATGAGTTGCCAGTGATGAAGTCAGGATGCTAGCATTGCAGGATGGATTGATAAAAAAATTTCAAGTCAGAGCAACAAGAAATGTTCATAGATGTGAAGAACGGGATTAAATTTGTTAAAAGTTATTTTTCCACGGTTCAAAATTCAAGAAAATTAAATGAACCCGTTCGTTGTACACCCATGAGTTCGACGCGTTCTGAAGAAAATTTTCTTCTGGGTATTGAAGATTTCTGATGAAGAATGGATTTTAATGTCTTCCACAGTTCGCCGAGGCCTTCGGGATGGAGATTTTTGATGGGCGCAGGATTGATGCGTTTTCCTAAGGGAAATTTTAAAATTTTCTAAGGCAAAGTGAAGAAAATGTGTTTTCAAGGTAAAATCCTCTAGACGATGAATTTGAAAGGAACTGCCTAGGTGAATTTGCTTAAATCCTTCGTGAAGATAGTCTTCTTGAGCTAGAGATGAATAAAATCAAAGTTGTTAGAGCTCCAGCAGGTGAAGTGAATTCCTTGAAGAAGATGCAGTTGAAGTTAACACCTTCAAAAGATGATCTTAAAGCACATCTCTTAATACGCCCTTTAGGAGGTTGAAATTTGGCTAAGGCATGAAGAATTTGAATGCAAAGTTGGCTGGAGAAAATGATGAACCCTTGGAAGTTGGAGCGTGAAAATCAGGTAAGTAAAGTGAATTTATGTTATGAAGTGTTCTAATACTCTTCTCCTTGCTTGTTTTGCAGGAGAAACGTCCGAGACCAAACGATGATGACTTAAAGTGATGAAGCAAATACTCCACAATGAGATTTCAACCTCGAAGGAAGAAAAGTTGCAAGAAAATGGCTAAGTGTTGAGACTTAGTAACAGAGAAGAAATGTGGAGAAAAGAATGGAAGCTCGAGCGAAGTTGAAGAACAACGTCAAGAAGAAAATCAAGAACAGTGTGAACGCGTTTCAAAGATGGAATCTTCTAGAAGGATGATGGACATTGTGGCTCATTTATTACCCCACTCCTCTGGGTGGCGGCTTTTAGGGTGAATCTTGTTTAGGGCTGAGGTGGCACAATCTGGGCCATCCAGCCGATTGTAATCTGAGCCGTCCGTTGGACTTGGCCAGCTATATAAAGGGGGAGTCCCCCTCATTTGTATCTCATTAGAAGTAGAAATTAGCTTAGAGTTAGACAGTAGACATAGAGTAGAGGGGCAACTTAGAAGTAGATTGATAGTGTAGTTGAAGAAGAAGGAAAGTTTTCCCTTTGAAAACTTTGTAAGAAATTGTTGTGAACACTCTCTCAATAAAAAAGAATTTTCATTGATGGTGAATTTCGTCTTTTGTTGCGAGCAGCTAGCAAGGTTTCTTCGTCCTTCTGACTCGAATAGTTTTTATTTCATGAAAGTAGATGTTAGCTGTGGAATGTGGTGTTTAATCTAAGCAACTTCGTCTATCCATACCACTAGTGTATTTGCTGATGGTGAATGCGCCTTGTGTGGTCAACTGGAATATCATGTACTTAACTTCGATCATGATTTGTATGTCTATATGCGTCGTTGTGATGGTATTTTCATGCTAAGTTGCGATCTGAACACCTTGAACTACTCCTCTGAAGATTGCACCGACTCCGTGGAAGCTGTCCGAGGTGAGGCAAAGCGAAGTTCGGTTGAAAGTTTGCTGAAGTTGAGCTCCATATCCCACACTTAGAATAGATTTAAACTCTCTAAACCTTGCACCACTTTAAATTCAGTACTTTCTGGTTAGAATAGGAAACCTGTGCTTCATTGATAAATCTGTCGAATTGTGGAAACCCCCTTCCTTTGCTGTTGAACAATTCCGTTAGTCCCCTTGAAATACCAGCAAATCACATCGAGCCAACTGAGCCTATTCACACTGAAAGAACCTTGGAGTTGAACGCACGAACTCTCTTGCAATCTTAGCGTGCTGGATACTTTGATCAAGAGAGAATAGGGTAACTGTTGGCGACTTTATTCTGCGTTGGTGCGGTCACGAAAAACACATCAACAGAATTGGCGCTAGAAGGAGGGCTGAACGCGAATAACAGAGCAGTTGAACTCCAAATTCTATCAAATTTTATTATCTGAGGAGGCAATCTTAGAGACTCTTTTACCCTCCAAGTGCTCAACAGAATTGGCGCTAGAAGGAGGGCCTTGACAGCTACAACATTCAGTTGTGTTGAAGTAAAAAGGGTTTTGAAGTACAAAAAAAATAAAAATTTTCTACTGGAGAAAGTTATTATGAGTCAAGATGGTGTTTTCTCAGAATTGAACAATCCCGCGTGCCGCTAATAGAAGAAGCATTTACATCCTGGATCGTATCAGTTCATTTTCGCCAGACAAGCTTAAAAGAATCTTGAGGTCTACGCTCAGTTCATCTAAAGATTTTGTGGAGTTAGAGCTACCTACAATATCAAGGAAGAAGAAAGAAAGTCATTCATCAAATGAAGAAGTTTGTTCAAGTGAAGAAATTCAGTCAAGTGAAGGAGAAACAAGCGGAGAAGAAATTTCAAGTTTGTTTAAAACTCCACCTAGTGCTTCGAGGTTTGCTCAGCCAAAACAAGTTCAAGCTATTGTACAACAGCCAACCCAAGTTATTGTGTACCAGCGGCGACAGCCAGTTCAAGCAATGGCCCAACCAGGAGGTCAACCAGCTCCAAACGGTGCTACATGGTTGGTTACCAACCCATCTCCGCTAGAGTTTCAAGACTACCATGAGATGCCAAAGAATCCTGAAATTTTTTGTACTAAGTTCATTGCCAATGATGTTAACTACACGGCCGAGGACCATATCAAGATGTTTGAAGGTCACCTACGCAATAGGTAGATTGGGTATGCAAACGTGGCTTGCCGCCTATTTCCATATTCTTTGGGAGAAGAGGCTCATTTTTGGTTCATTCACCTACCAGTGGGGTCTATAAGAACATGGGAGCAGATGAAGGAAGCCTTCATCGGAAAGTTTGGTATACCAATCACCCCTGTAGAGCTTTACCGTCAATTTGCAAAAGTAAGAAGACAGGACCAAGAGCCCATCCATGCATTCAACAATAGGTTCCAAAAGGCCCTCACAAGGTTACGCACTCCTTATGTTGTTCCTGATGCTCGAGAAAGCTACTATTCGGCACTTGCTCCTTTGACTACGATGTTCGTGAAATCTCACCTGACTTCGGCAAACATGAATCAAGCTTACACTAAAGCTGTTGAAGTAAGTCAAGGTTTAGGGCAGAATATAACTGGACCTTCACTATATACTGGCCTAGTCACAGTAAACAATCAAGTGCCAACGCTCAGCTCAACATGGAATCAACAAGTTCCAGCGCTAAATGCAATTCCACAGCCAGCTTATCAAGTGCAGGCACCATCAAGTCAGTTAGTTCTCCATCTTGGGATGCCTTTGTCCCAGACGCAAGTCACATAGCCTGTCTATCTCCAGAACACGGTGCCACCAGTGAAAACTCCAGAGGAGAAAGATGAAATAAAGGATTTAATAGAACAAGTGAAGAGGCTGTTAGACGAGGTGACTCACCTCAAGAATCAAAGTAATCAGACGCAAACTATGCCACGAAATTATCAGGCACACCAAGGTGCTAATCGAGGATATCAGAATAATCCTCATAGTCATCAAGATACCCATCAAAGATATAGTCATGAAAACAGTCATGGGTATAGGAATAACAATCAGGGATTTCAGAAGAGGTCTTGGAATACAGGGCCCAACAATGGAGGTGTCCCGTCACCATTGGACAATCCGCCACCTCCTGAAAACCGTCTTGCAGATAGAATTGATATGGCCGAAACTGCCTCGTCAGGATGGTGTAGGTTACATAATACGAAACAGCACTCTGAGCTCCAGTGTCATGAATTCCAAGTTGTGGCTGGTATTCTCAAGGGTGAGGCAAGGAATACAGGGGCCACAGATAACCCTCCAATTACAGGATATGAATTAGTCCCAGCACCCAGATATGATCAGGCATTGATAATAGAGGATTGTAATTTCCCGCATGAGTTTCAGAGTTACACGCCCCCACCAGTTAATCACCAATTTCCATCAGCTTCAGCAAACGGTCCCATGGGGATGCCAGAGTTTCAAATACCGTCAGAAGTTCACGCCACATATGCATCACTTGAGGAGCCTCTTCATAGAGATGGTTATGTTTTTCTGCCTCTCAACAACAGCGTTTTGGTAGAAGGAAGAAGGGAGGTACAAGCTCTTCAGACTACTAGAGGTGAAACTCCTAAAGTATATCAGAGGAATTACCACCAACAATTTGAACCTCTGACATCATCGGTACCTCCAAATAATTTCACAACTCCGCCGCATCCCGACGCAAGCAATAACCCGGGTTTACCAAGAGATTCTTCAGAGTACAGGTGACAAAATGTAATGCAAGGTGGAAGTGGACAACAAGCTATTCAGCAGCCTGTTCATCAAGTTGGGCAAGGACAAAAGGAGAGTCTTCCTAGAGAGGACGTGAAAAGACTTGGCTCTTATGTGGTAGAAGAATTCAAAAGGATGAAGGTTAGTCTTCCCCTACATGAGCTAATGAAGATTTCAGAGGTCAGAGATACAATTCTGGGAAGTTTATATGAAACGCCTGTTGTGAAGAATACGTCCCAAGAAGCAACCAGTGCACCACGAAATACTCCTATTGTCACACAGTCTCATCCTACACAAAACACTAATCTGGTGGAAGAGTTGCCTCACGCGCCATTTGACACTTGGGAGGCTCCGCAACAACCTCAAAACTTCGTAGGAATGGTACAAGGTTCTTCAAACATTTCTAAGAAGCCAGAGGTAGGGATTAAGGAGAAAGCTCAACCTGATGTTCTCACAGAGCAGAAAAAGAATCCAAAAGAGGTTGTTCGAGACAATCAATTTCAATCGAATAAAAAAGATGCAAGTAAGAATGCCTCAGCAAATAAAAGGAAAAAGCCAATAGTATTTTATCAGGGGAAGGATGAGCCAGTCCCATTTCTGGTTTCAGTTAGAATTTTTGGGAAGTTATTGCATAACTGTTTGATCGATTCCGGTGCATCAAGTAATGTCATGCCTTTGAAGGTATGTTAGGCATTAGGTATAATTCCGCTCCAGACCAACAAGAAGGTGACTCAGTTGGATAAGACTGAAGTTCCAGTTGTTGGAGAATTGAATAACATCCACATGCAGCTAGAAGCGGATCCCAGAATTTAGAATCGCATTGACATATCAGTTGTGGATATACCAGATGGTTATGGCATGCTATTGAGCAGAGATTGGTCCAGAAAGCTAAATGGATACATTGCGACTGACTTCTCCCACATGTGGCTTCCTTGGAGAGGAGTTCCAAATCAGATAAAAATTGAAAGTACACCACGGCTCAGATTGATGATCACAGAATGTGGTGAAAATAGTGATGTTTTGTTCGTAGAAACTGATTTGGGTTCATATAGGCCCATTAAGAAAGAAGTCCTCATGTTGCGGAGCTCGAAGGAAGAAGAGCTTGAAAACGACTCAAGTGGGAATGAGAGTGAAAGGATGTTCAGAGATTCTGTGTTAAAAGGTGTAAAGCAAGATGCAGAAAGTGCCCCCATCAAAGACTTATCGTTACCTATTCACAAGGCTTTCCATTTAGAAAACACAGGTGCCATGAGTAAGATCCCCGTGGAGCAAGTCCCGAAAATAATTCAACAAGCCACTTTAAATGAAGAATGTGGAGAAGTCAATAAGGGAGAAGATCACATTCAAACAAGGTTGTCTCAGTTAATGCACTTGGAGGAGAAAAGGGATGAAGCTTTGGAAAATTTGGCTAAGCATCAACGAGTTATGAATAGACAGATCGACAAATCATGGTTGGACCCTGATCAGGCTTCTGAGATCCTGGGAGATAGTGCATTTAAGTTACGGACATGAACAGGAGGGGATATCCCATTGCGAGTCGATGGGAGATTCCTCAAGCATTATTTCCAACCCTAGGTTCTCTCCGAGAACCTACTTTGTAACATAGTTAGATTAGGTTTGCTTTCCCCTTTGCTTTCCTGTTTTGTCTCGTTTTGGTTTTACATCATGAACATAGGGGAACAGTACAGAGGGACTTACACCAGGCCATCAACAAGGTTACGCTTCCACATTTGGATGGGAGTGATAGCAGCTCAACTAGGGCTTGGATACAAAAGTTAGATAACTATCTAGCCCTCAGACCTATGGCAGAAGAGGAGGCAATCAAGTTTGCTACACTACACTTGGATGGGGTAGCACATGAATGGTGGTACCATGGCCTAGTCACGTTGGGACATCGGTCTATCACTACCTATGATGAGTTCACCAATAGACTCATAGAGAGATTTGAGAAAAAGGATCCAGAAGTACATTTCAGGGAGCTGGCCATGCTTAGAGAGTATGGCACAGTTGATGCCTACATAGCAGAGTTTCAGAGACTTTCAGTTATGGTCACGGGAATCACTGAGAGGCGGTTGGTGATCCTATTTAGTGAAGAGCTTATGGAACCACTCAAGGGTTGGATTAAAGCTTTTGATCCGCCCTCTTTACGAGAGGCAATAAAGAAAGCAAGAAATATGGAGTGGGCTGCTCCTAAAGTAAAATTTTAATCCAAGCCATCATTCCACAAAAAGGGTAGAGATAAAAGACCTCACAATAAGGAGACCAAACAACATAAAACTCATGTTACAAGGTGGATCCAGAGACACTTAATGAACTTAGAAGAAAGGGGTTATGTTTCAGGTGTAGAGAAAAATGGTCCCAAGATCATATTTGCCCAAAGGGAGTCAAAATTCATCAAATTGAATAATATTCAGCTGAAGAAAGTAATTCTGATTTTTCAGACCAGCAATCTGATTTTGATGATAGTGAAGTGGAAAGAGCCCCAGAAGAGTCCGAAGATGAAAAAGGAGGTGGGGGTGCTTTTGCCCAACTTTTGAGCTTTCACAAAAATGAGTCCTTCAAAGTTCGAGGGATGATTAAGGGGCAGCGAATAGTTGTTTTGATTGGCACTGGAGCAACACATAACTTCATTGATGAAGGTATGGTGACAAAGAAAGGGCTCCAGATGGAGGAATTTGAAGGCTTCAAGGTTATGGTGGCCGATGGGTTTCACATCTCTTGCACCAAGAAGATTTCAAACATGTCTATGCAATTGGGGAACTATGAAGTCAAAGATGCCTTCTATGTAGTCAACATTGGAGATAGGGATGCCGTCCTAAGCATTCAATGGCTGCGTTCGCATGGAGAGATCTCTCTAAATCTGCAAACCATGGAGCTCAAGTTTCAATCTGATGGAAAGAAGGTGGTGCTAAGAGGAATGTCAAATGGTGGTCTTCGGATTGTGTCATTCAAAAGAATGGAGAGGCGGATTCGACATGATCAAGTTGAGTGGGCTGCAGAATGTATGATTCTTCCAGCTAGTCCAGTTGAAACAAAGAGGGACTATCCCCCAGATATTCAGTCTTTACTCACCAAGAAGAGCAAGCTGTTTGGTGATTTACCTCCTGGGCCACCGCCTAAAAGGGGATCTGAGCATGTCATTGAACTCAAGGAAGGGGCCAAGCCAGTCATCACAACACCTTATCGGTACCCTAAGAAGCAGAAGGATGAGATTGAGAAAAACATAAAAGAACTCTTAGAGATGGGCTTCATTCGTCCAAGCAAGAGTCCCTTCGCTTCAGCTGTAGTTCTTGTGAAGAAAAAGGATGGCACCATCCGCATGTGTGTGGATTACCGTGCTTTGAATCAAAGCACAATCAAAAATCGGTAAACCATTCTGAGGATAGATGAGCTCATTGATGAGCTACATGGAACCAAGTTCTTTTCAAAGATTGATTTGAGGTCGGGCTACTACCAAATTCGGATGAGAGGGTCTGATGTTCAAAAGACGGCATTCAGATGCCACTATGGTCACTTCAAGTTTTTAGTCATGCCATTTGGGTTGACTAATGCTCTTGCTACCTTCCAGTCTTGTATGAACAGAGTCTTTCAAAAGCAGTTAAGGAAGTTTGTATTGATTTTTTTTGATGATATCCTTATCTTCAGCAAAACATGGGAAGAACATCTCAAGCACTTGGAGGAAGTGCTTAGCATCCTAGAATCAGAGAGTTTGTTTGCCAAAGAATCCAAATGTGAATTTGGAATGAAGGAGCTGCTCTACCTTGGTCACATAATCAGTGCTGATGGAGTGAAGGTTGATCCTAAAAAGATCAAGGCGTTGATTGGCCACCTCTAGAGAACTTGACTCATTTGAAAGGGTTCTTGGGTCTTTGTGGTTTTTATAGAAGATTCGTGAAAGGCTACTCTCAAAGTGCTGCTCCCCTTATTGACCTCACTAAAAAGGGGGCTTTCTGTTCGTCAGAAAACGCTCAAAGTACTTTTGATAAGTTCAAGAAGATCATGAGCTCTTGTCCGGTTTTGGCCATACCGGATTTTTCAAAGCCTTTCGAGCTACAGTGTGATGCATCCAGAGAAGGTGTTGGGGCTGTTCTGATGCAAGATAAGCATCCCATTGTGTTTGAAAGCAGAAAGTTGAGGGGTGTTGAAAGGACCTACTCCATCTATGACAAGGAAATGCTTGCAATCATGCATGCATTAGCTATGTTCAGACAATATTTGGTGGGGAGCAAGTTTGTGGTCAAAACTGATCACAATAGTTTCAAGCACTTCATGCATCAGAAGGATTTGAACGAAAGACAACAAAAGTGGGTGAGTAAGCTTCAAGCTTACGATTTTGACATTGAATATGTCAAGGGGAAAAACAACATTGTGGCGGATGCTCTATCTAGGAGGTTGTAATGAACCAGACCAAATTTTTTTTTTGATTTTCGCAATTGATTACAATGCAACACGCACCCGTTAAGGTTAGCACAAACCAAAACGATGCGGAAAGTAACTCTAACCAGAATGTACACCAGGATCCCGATGTGGGCAAGGTGTGAGCATTGGTCAGAGGATCTCAAAGGAAAATGCTGAACAAGAACTCTAACCAAGTGATGCACCGGCGAACGACGAGCATACGGTCAGAGGATCCCTATCTAATGCAATACTGGAAAATCAGCTCAACACCAAGTATGTGCTACTCAATCCGTGATGGATAAGAGGCGACCATATGGCGGAGATTAAGGAAGTTACAATGCAAAACAAGTAAATAGGCGGCAAGCCAGCCTCTTCCACTTATTCAGTGGGAAGATGCAAACATTGAAATTGCAAGAATATTAAAGATGCTGACAGTACTACTGTTCAGCTTACAATATATGAAGAATGCCTGCAATATCAGAAATTTAGAAGTCTTTAATCAAAGCAATGTTAATTGAATCTTCCACAAAGATCTCCAAGGCTTTTTAACACCATCTCAACTCTAAAACCCGCCCAAAATATAGACTGATATGACTGTAACAAGGTCTGAAACTGACAATCAGCAACACAGAAATCTAATTGAAATGATCACAGCTCACCCAATACTCAACCGAATGATCCCAAACAAAATGCCATAGCTTCCTATAACCAGGGCGACCAAGTGAGACCCAAGAAACAGACCCAATCTGCAATATTTTATTTTCTCACGAATCCCAATGCAAGTACAAAGGTACGGCCCAAGAGAAAGGGCGATTTTCTTCTATAAAAAACAGCACTTCATTAAAAATTATGAAACTCTACAAAAGTTGGCGCCTTCCCTAGACAAATGCAAATGTGAAGTACCCAGAATGCAATCTTTTTGTATTTTTGAAATATGAGTGAAAATGATTATCAGCAATGAACTCAGCAACTACTGAAATAACATGAAAATGCATCTAAATGAACTACAATGCCAAAACAACCCAATTACAAGCTAACCTCTCAACTAGTTGCTATCTTTCAAGCAAGAAGATGAACCAATGCTAGGAGGTGTGCTTTCCTCGAAGCGAGTGCCTGAATACAATCCAGTAGCATAACGGTGTAGTAGACAAAAGATCCCAAATGAAGAGCTGAGGCCTGATTAAATAGACGAGAGAGAAACATCTAGAAGCTTCCAGAGGGTGCCCAAACCCTAATTTCAAATTCACCTTTTCCCTCCAAAAGATGGCGTCCTTTTTCATCAATAAAATATTTCACTTTTTAAAATAAAATCAATCTCTCAAAAAGGCGTCCCTTTTCTTAGTCACAATATTTGACATTAAAATATAATTTATCTCCTTATGACGCCTTGACCCTCAAAAGTCCCCTTTTTAAAAACAACATAAAGTTGTACTGCTAGGCAAGGGGGTATAATATTAAAATAATAATATTGTAATGAAAATACTTATCTCTCCAAGAAAAATGCGCCCAAGGCCAAGAACTGAAGTGCCAGCTGAAACAACTGAAGAAGAGGTCTGAACCCAAACTGTCCAAAAAAATAGAATTTACAAAAATAGTAAATCGCTGTGTCCGGAATGCCAATGAACACACCCTCGAAGCTCTCTGAAAACCCAAAAGAATCCAATCGAATCCCAAACTCCAAGCAACAACCTCCTCAAAACTAGGAAACCCTAATTTCACCATCCGCATAGCCTACGGGTCTCCGGAATAGGCCAACGGTCAACTGAAACGATCACCGCTGAGAAGGGGACATTACAGAGGTCTTATTTGAGCTCATTATGTGAGTTTACTGTTGATTGGAAGGAGATGTTGCTTGCTGATTATGCCAAAAATCAGTTTGCAACCAGCGTCATTGAAGGTAATTTTCATGATGAAAGGTACAAAGTGGTTGATGGTTTGATACACTACAAGGGAAGGATCTTTTTGGTGGCTGATTCTAAGCTCAAAAAGAAGATTTTGATGACATTCCATGACATCCCACTTGCTGGTCATCAAGGTTTTTTCAGGACATATAAGCAGATTCGGGAAAGGTTCTCTTGGAAGGGGTTGAAAGGGGAAGTCCAACGCTACATCCAGGAGTGTCCCACATGTCAGATGAACAAAAATGAGCATTCTCTTCTAGCTGGTCTGCTGCAACCTCTTCCCATTCCCAAGCAAAAATGGGAAAGCATATCAATGGACTTCATCACTGGGTTGCCAAAGGTCCAAGGCAAAGATTGTATCTATGTTGTAGTGGACAGATTAACAAAGTTTGCTCACTTTTTTGCCATCACTAGCTCTTTTTCAGCAACTCAAGTTGCAGATTTGTTTTTCCATGAAATGTTTAGATTGCATGGGTTGCCGAAAAACATTGTAAGTGATAGGGACAGCAAGTTCCTAAGCACCTTTTGGCAAGAAGTTTTCAGGATGAGTGGTACGGTGCTTACTCCAAGCACTAGTTATCACTCTCAAACAGATAGTCAAACAAAGATAGTGAACAGATGGTTGGAGGGTTATCTTAGAAATTATGTCTCGGAGCAGCAAAGAGCTTGGGTGAAGTGGCTTCACCTAGGGGAGTATTGCTACAATTCTTCCTTTCACATGCCAATAAGGATGTCTCCATTCATGGCTCTCTATGGTTATGAAGCTCCTAGCTTTGCTGATTTGGTGTTTGGTGATAGCAAAGCCCCTCAAGCCAAGGATTTGTTGCAGCATAGTCAAGATATCTTGAAGTCCTTGAAGAACAACCTTCAGATTGCTTAGAATCAGCAGAAGATGTACGCTGATCAGCGGCGTGTCGAGCGCTCTTTTGAGGTTGGAGATATGGTTTATTTTCGACTTCAGCCTTACAGACAGTCTACTCTCAAGAAGAGTGGAGCTGAGAAGCTCAAACCTCACTTCTATGGGCCATTCAAAGTTATCAGGAAGGTTGGAGCATTAGCTTATGAATTGGAGCTACCATTGAATAGCAGAGTACACAATGTCTTCCATGTGTCTTGCCTCGAGAAGGCACTTGGACATAATGTTGTTGCTTCATCATAGTTACCACCTTTGGACGAAGAAGGACAGTTGATTTTGATTCTAGAGGAGATTATTGATTCCAGAGAGCGTTTTTTGAGAAGAACAATCGGAGAATACTTAGTGAAGTGGAAGAACTTGCCTTTAGAGGATGCAAATCTTGGGGAGGGCGGACGGTAATGTCCCCTTCTCAAGCGTGATCCATTCAGTTGACCGTTGGCCTATTCTGGAGACCCGTAGGCTACTCGGAGGGTAAAATTAGGGTTTCTCGTTTTGGAGGATGTTGTTGCTTGAAATGTGGAGATTGAATTGCGGATTCTTTCTGGGTTTTTAGAGAGCTTTGCAGTGGTATGACTTGTAGTGTGATTAGAGCACCTTCAAGAATTTACTATTTTTAGTAAATTCTATTTCTAGCAGTGGTCTTGTGGTTTTCAGTGCAGTTGGCTCTCTTCTTCAGCCAGTTCAGTTGGTTTGATCATTTTTGCCCTTGGGATGCATTTTGGTGAGATAAGTTCAGTTGATTTAAATAATGTTATATTTTAATGTTGACCCCTTGGCCTAGTTGCATCACTTCAAGTTGTTCTAAAAAGGTGGTCTTCATGGGTGGACGACTCATAGGAGGTAATTTAATATTTTCAAAAGGTCTAAAATCATGCTTGGAAAAGGGACGCCAACTTTGATGAGGAATTTATTTTAAAGTCAAAATATAGCTTTGAGAAAGGGACGCCATCCAAGAAGGGAAATAAGAAGAATTCAAATTTTAAAATTAGGGCGCCTTCTTGATGCTTCTAGAAGATTCTTCTCAAGCTTATAAAATGAGGCCTTTGCTCTTCAGTTGGATATCTTATGTCTTCAGTATTGTTATGTTGCCGAAATGGTATCAAGATTGCTTCGAGGAATGTAAGCCTCCTAGCCTTGGCTCGACTTCTTGCTTGAAAGATAGCAACTAGTGGAGAGTTAGTTGTAGTTGAGTGATCTTGTAGTGAGATTTTGCATTGTAGTGGTCTTTTTGCATGTTGGAGTTGAGTTCTTGCATATTCTATCAAATTCTGGAGTTGCTGATTAACATAGCTGATTGTAAGTTTCTTTCATAGTTTTCATAATAAAAATATTCTTGTTCTGGGTACTGAACCATTGAGATTCTATGCTTGGGGTGACCATTCTTGACAAGTTGCAGAATTTATGATCAAGAACTGAATTTTCTAGAGAGAAGTCGCCCTTCCTAGAGGGTAGTACCATTCTGAACTTGCCTTGAATTCCGTGCAAAAATATACATGAGTCTTGGGGTCAGCTTTATGGATGTAATTTGGGTGCCATCATTATAGGAAGCTAATGCATTTGATTTGGAGTCATTTGGGTGAGTCTAGTGTGAGATACGTGCATTTTAGTAGGGTTCTGTGTTGCTGGTTATGCATTTTCAGTCCATGTTCTGTCATATCAGATTTAGGTAATTGCATTTTGGTGAAGGGTTTGTGACTGGAAAGTCTTATTAAGCTTTGGAGAGATATGATTTCATTATTGCAGCATTGGGAAGCTTCTAATCATATGTTCTTGGCAGACACTCTATGTCATTGTAAGCTGAACTGTAGTACTGTCAGCATTCTCAACTATCTTCTACTTTTACTCATTGTAATACTCGCTGAATAAGTGGAAGAGGCTGGCTTGCCGCCTATTTACTTTCTTAACTTGCATTGTAATACATCTCAGAATCTTCTAGATACATCTGCAGCAAAACAGCAAACTTCAATCACTGAACACCTTTCACTAGTTTGTCTGGACTGTATAAACTCACACTGAAATACTGAAACATGACTTCTGGATCACCAATCTTCAAACCTCTTTGCCAGAGCACAAAAAAGACCTTCACAAGACATATTCTAGATCCACAAGATTTGAAACAAAACAGAGGAGGACTGCAGAGCAACAATATTTCTCCCAGTCCACAGAAGACCAACTCTTCCAGAACAGTTCACATACCGGTGAACGTAACTTTCCTGTACCATCAAACCGGAAGCTAAAACTTAGGAGATATCACCACTAAATCCCCATTATCAAACCTTCAGATCCGCACAAGCATAGGATCAACACATGAGAAATGCGAAGGACATACCGGAGCACATTCTGAACACTTTCATCATTCTGACTTCTCTTCTTCATTAATTTTCTCAAAAGCACTTGGAAACTTATCAAACCAACACATCTGCAAAACTATGAAGATAGCTCCACATACTCACAACATCTCAGTAGCATCTTAGCTATACATGTACAATCTGCAACATACTGAACTGTTGACATCAATGACAACATTAATGACAACACCACCAAAACTTGCTCATACCTGCAACATCTCCAACTTCATAAGACTCCCAAATATGAAAATCAAACCCCAAACTCCAACTCCTAACAATCTAATATGTAAAACCAACAAGTACAAGATTGAAACCAACAACATGAAACACACCAAAATGTTCCTAACTCACCCAAAACTCTTGCAAAACACATGAAATAGGAAGCAAATGACTCTAAGAGAGATGGTGACCAAGACAAGACTTAGAAACTGCATCAAACACCCCACTATGAATTAAACACGAATCCCAATGCAATGGCAGGCATGGTACGACTTGAAAAGAGGGGCGACCTACAATAGAAAATCCAACTCTTCATGATAAAATCTGAAAACCAACAAACATGGACGCCTAGGCCATAGGAATAGGAGCCACTACCTAGAACCAATAAAAATTCGCCTAAGGATATGAGCAAAAACGTGCTTCCAACAAGCACCAAATTAGCAACTTGTAGACTAACAAAATCATCAAAACTTCAACTGTGATGCTCAATCTGCATTTTCTAAATGAGAAGCAGTCTCAATTTAACTAGGTGTTATCTTTCAAACACGAAACTGAATGCTTGCTAGGAGGTATGCATTCCTCGAAGCCAAAGCCTGAAACAATTTCAGCAACATTTCGATGTAATAAGCAATGGATACCAAGAATGAAGCCCAATACTCTTATTTATAATCTTTCTCCACAAATTCAAATTGCTTTTTCCCTCTAATTAGGGCGCCCAAACATGACATTCAAATTCACCTTTCATTTCCTACATTTGAATTTCATTAAGCTCTCTTCTCCAAGTCGTCCCATATGAGAGAAATACCAGTTTATTAAAATGCAAATATATCATGAGATTGGTGTCAAGAATAATAAAATGAAATACATTAATAAAAAATCACTTATTTCTCCATTAAGGCATCCACCAAGCCTTATCAATATTTCACTTTATTAAAACATTTTACCTCACCAAGAGAAGCGCCCAACACAAGCTTTGACCTGCCAAAAATAACTCCAAGAATGTGGGAAACCAACTGCTCAAGCTGACTTGCTTGAAATAGCCTTTGAACTGGCATGTTGAAATCCTGCTAAAAATAGCAAGCATTGGAAATACTGAAATGCGCCGGAAATGCTGATATGTGACGAAAATGCTGATATGCGTCGGAAATGCTGATATGCGCTGGAAACCCCAAATACTGCACTGCTAAAAATAACACTTACTATAAATAGCATAATGCTAAAAAGAAGTGTGTCCAAATGCATTTTAACCACATTCTAAGCAGTCGTCACAACTTACTAAAAATAGTAAATCCGAAAAAGTTACCTGATTCAGTTGCATGTCACACCACTGCGAAGCTCTCTGAAAACCCAGAAGGAATCCAGAATCTAAATTGCAAAACTCCAACATGCAAGCCTCCAAAACTGCCAAAACATCTTCCTAGAAAATAGGAAACCCTAATTTCAGGTTCTGACTAGCCTACAAGCTTCTGGAAATAGGCTATCAGACACAAAAGAGCGTATGGCTAAAATGGGGACATTACAGTTTGCTTGTGAGTTGATGTATGGACATATTTAGGATGACAGGTACAAAGTGGTAGATGATTTTATCTATTACAAGGACTGAATATATTTAGATCCCGAGTCAAAACTTAAGGAGAGGATTATGAGGGCTATTCATGATACACCATCGGTAGGGCATCCTGGATGCTTCAAAACCTATAGGCAGATCAGAGAGAGGTTCTCATGGAAGGGCCTCAAGGACAATGAGTTGCGACATGTGAGGGAATGTATGACTTGTCAATAGAACAAGTCAGAGCATACTCATCCAGCAGGGTTACTGCAGCCTTTGCCCATTCTAGAACATAAGTGGGAGAGTGTGTCAGTGGATTTCCTTATGGGTCTGTCGAAGGTGGATGGCAGGGATTGCATTTATGTAGTTGTTGATTGGTTGACCAAGTTCACTCACTTCGCAATTTCATCGGATTCTAAGGCATCGCAGGTGGCATAGTTGTTTTTTAGGGAGGTGTTTAGACTCCATGTTTAGATTTCTCAGTGTATTTTGGCAGGAGCTGTTCAGATTAGCTGGCACAAAGTTGACTCCTAGTACCAGTTATCACCTTAGACAGATGGCTAGATGAAGATTGTGAACAAATGGGTTGAGGGGTATCTGTGTAACTATGTGTCAAGTCATCATAAGGCATGGATTAAGTGGTTACATCTAGGAGAGCATTGTTACAATACCACTTACCATATGTCCATTGTTATGCCACAGTTCCGAGCATTGTATGGATATGATGCTCCTTCATTTGTGGATTTGGCGTTTGGGGATAGCAAGGCTTCCAATTTCAAAGATTGGATACAGGAGAGCTAAGATATCCATAAGGCTCTTAAGGACAATTTGTAGGTTGCGCAAAATCAACAGAAGACTTATGCAATAGACATAGGGTTGAACACAGTTTTGAGATTGGAGACTTCGTCTTCTTGAGGTTGTAGCCCTACAGACAGTCTTGTGATGAACCCTGCTGGCCCACAACTCATACCCCTGTACTTTTCTTAAATCTTATTGTGTTTTTTAGTTTTTTAAGAGAAAGTTTGTAGACAAAAGAGAACGGGCGTATCATATAAAAGCTCATAAACTGTGAAACTGAGCTATTTTCTACAAAATGGAAATGCAGAAGGTATTATTTAACTGTAACAAATAGATCACAAGTGATAAACATACCAAAATGTTTCCAGATTATTTATTTAAAGAAATAAGCCAACTCGCAAGCCAAGAATGGTGAAAACTGGCATATATGGACGCCTAGCCTCCAGAATTGACTTTCCCCACTCAGAAACAGGATACAATGGGCTAATAGTAGTAGCCGCCAAGAATGAAGCTCAAACAGGAGCCAAAAGGAAAGCGCCCTAGCTCCTAGCTTCACACGCCATCCTCCAGGAAGGCACAAATTTCAAGGTAAATGGTACGGCCAAGGAAGAAACCCAAAGAACAAGCTGAAAGCTGAGATCTGTTGAAGATGGCGCCTCTGGTAAAGAAACCCCCTTCCTTATTGCAGGCAAGTAAATACTGAATGATAAAACTCTGATAGAAGCATGTAGAACTTTTGAATGAAGCCCTCACAGTTGCACTAATTCAATTGGTCTCTCACAGTCTCAAAAATGCTCAACATCGAAGAGATATCGTTCTCCAATGGAAAATTGCTCAAACCCTGAGCACAGAGGAAAGCATAGAGAAAACCTCAAAGGCAAAGTCGAAATAATCAATAAGTGAGTTGCTCATTACCAAAATGCCTTATATTCCAAAAGGCACGCATTTCAAGAAAAATGATGCCACTTTCTCATTAAAATACATTTAAATGTATTTTTATTACTTTTCAATAGTCAAGTGAATAAATAAATGGCGCCCCCTTTTGATAAAGTGTTTTATATTTCACTTAAATAAATTTAAGTGATTACTTTATTATAAAATCAAGTTGACTTTATAATATTCCGTCAAATAAAGTAAAACACTTTAATACACTGAAATATTAATATCTCGCTCACAACTCAATGTATTGACGTGCCGTCAGAAGCTGTCAAATCCTGAACTGCCAAGGCATGCTGTGAGCCAATCACTGAACTCCAAGGATAAAAACGACAAAACCCACCAAATAAGGCCATTGACCCTCTAACCCAACCTGTTAGCCTACGAGAGTCTGAGTAATAAGCTAACCACCATCAAACACGATCATGTCGAAAAAGGGGACATTAGAGTCCGCCCTCCCTGAAATTGCTTTTTATCAAGCAATCTCAATAGCAAAGAATCAACCACTCCACCAGGATCCCAAGGATAGTGTCGTATAATGTCCCTGCTATCACCAACTGTCTTCCGCTGCTCAACACTGATCTGAACTTCACCATGCCAGAAGTGGTGAAGCCAACGCATGGGACTCATCCAAATGGTAGTGCTGAACTTGTCAGTAGTTAGGTCCCAATGCAAACCAAACTCACATCCATCTGCTCTGAGGAGATAGGAATAATTGGAAGGGCCTGCAACATCATAACAATCTCCACCCTCTGCTGACTTCCTATAGGTGTGCGGTCTATCCCTCATAGTTGCTAAATGATGTGTGATCGCTCCTTTTAGGTTGCTGATATGAAACGAAACAGCACCCTCCAAACTGTAAGGCCAACCTATGGAGATGCAAAAGATACCAATAGGTTCATAGGATGATAGAGTATCTCATCACGTTGTCTGATTTTGTGACCATACCAAACGGCAGAACAAAATAGTTTTGGGGCTACTCCGTTCTCTCTTGATCAAAGTATTCCATGCGCTAAGATTGCGAGAAAGTTCGCATGTTCAACTCCAAGGTTCCTTAAGTGCGAATAGACCCGGTTTGGTTGATGTGTATTGCTGTGTTCGTACGAGGGGACTTACACAATTGTCCAGATTTCTTGCAGTCAGCAGCTAATGTATGATTTTGAAGGGGAATTCTTTCGTGTATATGATTTGGCAATTTAATCTCTCTCCTAAAACTAATAAGAAAGTGCGGAAAGTAAAGGGGAAAGGGCCTAAGAAATTTATATTCTATTCTAAATGCAGGGTATGTGGGGCTTCGTCTCAATAGACTTCAACCGGATTTCGCCTAGCCTCCGTCGGACAGCCTCAGCAAAATCGGTGCAATCTTCAAAGGGGATAGCAAAAGGTATTCAAGTTATAGTTTAACATACATACACCATCAGAACAACGCATATAAGTATGTAAGCCATAACCGAAGTTAAACACGAGATAATGTCCAGTTGACCACGCAAGGCAGACTTATCATCAACAAGCCGCTAGTGGTATGGAATAAAGCGAAGCTATCTCAATAAAACACCACACACCGAAGTAAGCTACTTGCATGAATTTAATCTCCTTGGATACGAAAGGAAGAAGAAACCTTGCTAGCATTTCATGACAAGACGAATTCCATCATCAATGAAAAGATCTATTATCATAAAGTGTGTTACACAACAGTCTCTTCAAAGGTTTTCAAAGGGAAAACTTTCTCTCTTCTCCAAATTATGCAAAATGCTCTACAATACTACACTATCTAGCTCTAAAGCTCTCTCAATGTCTACTCTGATTCTAACTTTCTAACTGTCTAACTATGTTGCAAATGAGGGGGACTCCCCCTTTTATAGCTAGCCAAGTCCCAAAAGACGGCTAGGGTTACAATCAATAGAGTGGCCAGAATCGCGCCACCTCAGCCCTAACCCTAAAACTGCCAGAATAGGGAGTGGTACATTAAATGAATCAAAGATTCCCACTCACTCCCAAAATAGCAAATGTAATAAATGCTCAGTCTTCTAGAAGATCCTCGTCCAGTAGCGTGTTCCCATTGGCCTTCTCTCTGACTGCCAACTCAACAAACCTGCTAAGTACGGCCTCAACCTCATGAACTGAAATAGGCGGAACACAATCCAACTGAAACTCTAATACCGTGACTGAATGCTCGTGCCTCGTACAAGATTTTCTCCAAGCAGCTAATGAGTCCTGCGTGTTCTGGATCAGAGTGGAGAATGTAGCAGTATTCTCAAAGTCATCCTGTACAAAGGTCTTA
>VDFB02180170.1:0-26515 GCA_007258455.2 Sequoia sempervirens
AAAAAAAAATCAAGATAAACTATACTATTAATAGAGGTGTTGAAGTAGCCTATGGGGGCACTGAACCATCAGAAGTGTTGAACTATGATGAAGATGTTGATCTCACACAAAAGGTGCTAACCATAGTTAGAGACATTGTTCCACTACTTGCAACATAAAAACTTGCACAAAAACTCAAATTTTTATTAGTTTATAGATGTGGATCCCACCAGGTATGCCAAAATTATGATGATGAAAATTGGTAAAAAACATAAAGCATAAGATAAATGCAAATAACACACAATTACCTTGCCTTTTTCCTTTCTCACTTCATGGATTGAGTTGAAGTAGATTCACCCATGTCTACTTTATTTGCTCTTGTTGATATTGTAGTTGGATGGAATGTGGTTGTTTAGAACAACATGATATTGAGATTGAGGATTGAATGTAGAAAGTAGTAGCATAAGGATGTGATGATGGAAGAATTATTACCAAAATGAGAGAAAACGCCTCAATTTGTAGATTTTTTGATGGGAGAAATCAATGTCCAAGATGCATTGGCTAAATGGAGGGTCAAGATTAGATAGGATGACAGCCTTGTGATAGAATATCATAGAGGAGAGGAGGTGTAAAGAGTAGGAGTGTATCACACGTATGTGACACACATTCAGGAAAGAACAGAGGAGAAGAGCATCTGCCATATAAGAGGTGAGGTGGCCTCACGCCATGCAAGATATGCTCACATGCTTGTGAGAATTAGGATAGGTGGGTTAGGACACTTTTCCACGGTAGCAAGTTTAGATCTGCAGAGTCCATGTAGATGGGTGGGAGCTGGTGGAGGTTAGGATGGAAGTGAGGTAGAGGCCTAAACCAATGCAAAAGTAGATCATGAGGGTTGTTAGCCTAAATAAGAACAAATTTAAGTGGGTGTAATTAATTTTGTGTTATTTAGTGCCAGAGAAAGTTAGGGGCTAAGGTTAGATTTAATGAAATAAACTTAAATTTACTTAGTTGAGGGTGAGATAAGAATAAATTATATAAATAAATATTAATTAATTATTTAATTAATAGAATAGGGTATAGTCAAGTGTGGTCGGATATGGACATATTTGGATGTCAAAAATCTTAAGGTAATGTTATTTTTGGTCCATTTGATTACCAACAATAATATTAAAATATTTAAACTTGCTCAAAACTTCAAATTTATATCTCAAACAATAAATACAAGTTTAAAATGAATTTCATTGATAAATGAAGCATATAAAAGATATTTTCTGATTAAAGTGACATCCACATGAACAAAATAATCACTATGAACAACCCCTAACAATATGTTTTCTCTAATGCTACAAAAATTTAAATTTACTCTACTTTATTTACTAAAAATATAGTGCCCACAAAAGTTAAAATTCATAAAATAACTAGGTAAATCATCCACCATATTATATAAACTAAAGTTTTAATCCTCTTTTTACCAATGTGACCTATCATATGGTGCCACAACATACATGAATCTTAGTTTTAGTTACCTAGGATAAGTTAAAAATAAATAGATTCATCAAGCTTGAAAAAAGTCCCACATTGGGACCCCTTAGCTAGCACTAGATTTCCTCTAGATAACTTTCAATAAATCCTATCAAATATGATTGCACTCCAAAACCATTCATTTTAGAAATTGAAAGCAAATTTTGTGCTAAAATTGGAATGTGTAACACATTTATGAGAGATTTCACTCTCCCATCACCAAGCACAAGTTTTATCATACCTTTGCCAACAATCTAATGTGAATTGATTTTTCCAAGGAACACATCAACCATCATATGACCTATATGGAGAAAATAACTCCCTATGACCCTACTCACGTAATATGAGGCACCTGAATAAATCAACAAGTCATCATTAGCAATGTTATTTGAAACAAAAAAAGTATCATTTTCATCATCAGAGGATTTATCATCGGAGGAAAGAATAATTCTTCCTTCTATATTCCATCTTTTCATGGACTCATTTCCTATAGTTATAGCATTTAACTCTACTCTTACAAGGGGTTTTAAACCATACTTTTGACTTAGACCTCTCCTTATCCCCCTTTTATTACTATATTTTTCCTTGAGTCTACTCCATACATGCAGTGCATCCTTGGAACCCTCATCCATGGATTCCCACCTCATCTCCTCACTAATCAAAGTGGCAATAAGGGAATCCATTTTTTTATTTATAGTAGAAACACTCAATGCAATGATTATATTCTCCCAAGACTCTAGTAAAGATAAAAGTAATAAAATACACTAATCTTCCTCTTGTAGTTTAACATAAATACTACTAGATAACTCAAAATGAGCTTAAAATCATTTAAATTCTCAATTATAGAGTATCCTTAATTTTAAGGAATAAATTTTTCATTTTACATAAATATCGTTTACCAATATCATTGTTTGATAGATCTCAATGATTATCTTTCACGAAGTGAGAGTGGTAACCTTACGTTGGTGTTTTTCCATTACACCTAAGGAATCTCTAAAGAGTAGCCAACTCCTATACTCAAGACCCTTAAAATGAATGGCCAATTGACAAGGTTCAGTCGAAGACTAAAACCTTCTACACTTTAGGCTCTGTGGGACCTAGGATGGTGTTCCTTTCACATTTCATTTGACTATCTCAATGAGTGACATAACAAATCATAGATTAGTTCCTATCAAGGGTAAATTGCGTACTTCACTCAAAGGTTGGCTAATCTTCAAGCAAATAACTATCAATTCACTAGAAACAAAGAGGATATCTCACATACATGTCTCATAGTAAATGTATTTTAAGAAATTTGCATTCTAACCCTAAGTACGTAACCTGATATACTACCATTATCATTCAAATGACAAATACCACAAGAAATAGACTAGTGTCTTCATTAATTGGGCGATGGAGTCATGCATCTTACAATCAGTCATATATAAATTTTAAAATTTGATAATTCTAGACTATTTTCATAATACTTTGCACTATGAAAACTCACTGTGCATAATACATCACTTCTTACCAAATCCTCTATAGACTCTCACAAATCCATGGCCTCATTTAAGCATTTAATTGATTCTTTGAACCAAAGCAGGAATAAAGGCATGCATTCAAATGGAACATTTGAAGATGAACATGATATACTTGATGTTATATTCAAAATTTGCAAGAGATATACAGAGAAGAGTGTATGAATTATGCATGAAATCTGTTTCAATATCAGTAATTTCTACAAAACTATTTAAGATTTCATATGCATAGTTCAAAGACCAAGACAATTCGACCAATCTATTCTTTGGTATTCTTCTAATTTCTACCCTTTTCACATATAAGACCTAAAGACTCAAAAGACCAGAACTCCTACAAATGAGCCATGAATTCCCTTTTATAGTACAAGGGAGCCAACAAGCTTCTAGCTTGAAATGTATATAACATTACAAAATTTCGTTTCAATTTTAATTTCAACTATATTTCCAAAATTCCCCACATGTTGATTACATTAGAACGAAGAAACCACAATTGTAACTGCCGCCAAGAGGAGGAATAAAGTGCCACCAAATTTTTCCTCAACAGCCAGGTAATCAATAATTCCCTCGTTCATACTACCATGGGGGCGCATAGTCAGCATTTAACACCTCAAAAAAACAATCCACACACATAGAGAGAAAGCGACTGCCACAAAAATTATCAAATAACACAAAAATTTCATTCACACACTACCTTTTTAACAACCAAAAGACCTTCCACCACCAATGCACCATCCATGATACATGTGCCCACTTCGCGTCGTAGCAAGGGTTGGAGATGAAACCTCAACTCCTTCCTTGTCCTTATCTCATTTTAGTACAGCGCAATCTCGCCCACTCGGAGTCCTGATAGCCAAAGGAGGGACATAAAATACCTTTGCTCCAGGGGATGGAGTTCGGCCCAGAGTCACGAGGTACTATTGATAGCTGGAATTTGTCTCAGTTTTAGACGAGGTTTATGTGATGTCAATGGGCGAGTTTTTCCATCCAAAAGAGCCACTACCATATCAAAGTTTTTGTTGAACTTTGTTGGAGGGTCCAATAGATTCTTCTCCTTTTGCTCGATTGCCTCTGAGCTCATAGCTTGACCCTTCAGTTGGCAATTACATCTGGTAACAACAGGCGCAGATCCCTTGCCATGGATATCCTTGTGAGTGCTTCATCCTTGCTCTGGGTCCTCACCATGGGACTCTTGTGAATTAAGTCGGGAAGACCTCCACACTGGAACAAATGAAGCACCAAAATTACTCATCCTGCCACTAGAAAAATCTATCCTCGTAACCTTGGAGTTTTGCAAAACTCAAAAGACTTGATAACAAATTGCTCTGGTGAAAATAACAACTCTCTACTTCTATTTATTGAACAATGTGATGATAACAATCATCAATGCTCAATGAAAACACATGCACAAACTGGGCAATTCGTTGGCATGCGTATTGTCACCGTTTATTTCCCAAGTGCATGGAAATCTACATACTTCATGATTATCGACAATTAAGTCTCCACACGGACGGAGATCAATTTGATTGCACTTGTAGAGAGTAAGTCATAAATGTCCACTGGTTGTAGAATGAAATGACTATCACATGCCAATTTATTAATTTTGAATGTCAGTCGTTGATATCCTAATGAGATGGCAAATTAGATGGCTCACTTTAGGTTGACTAGGATTGAATTCAGCAGTGTTTCATCCTTTTGTCTATGGCCAATAGCATTGATCCACCTCAAATGGAAAATCCTCTGTCGACAAGCTTTATATGTCTCACAAACTTGGTGGATTAATCCACATGTCGGGATCTCACTAATCTCGCAGCCTTTAATGAGCATTCATCTTTTCCTTGCAACCCAATGGGGAATAGTGGAGATTATCCTTGACACTGAATCTTGGTCGTCGGTTCGAAACCACGGGCCTCAAGCCAGACAGTGGAGAATGGGCCCCACGTCCATATGAGGACATGCATCTTCATCTCGTCGTCCTTGCTCTGCATAACCGGCTGACACTTTACATCCGTGAACTGGCATGCTACGGTCATTATCCTTTCCTACAGTCTTTGAATCTCAAAACCTGCACACACAATGAGGTTAGCATTAAATAAGGGGCCATTGTTAGCCCGATGGTGATTTGACCCTTGTGGATGAAATGACTTAAGCTTAAGTCATTTGGAAAATATTAAGATTTAGCCTTAGGAAAAAATTAAAATCAATGGTCGATTGGGTGACTGGTGTTCCAGGCCAGAGGGGCCAGTGGATAAAGGCACACAATGGCTCTAGTAATGACTTAAAGAGCGAGAGATCGGTAGGGTAAGTCAACATGGAATTAGAACGACTAGGTTTTTAGATGTAAACCCTATCCAAGCATGGGGATGAGGGTTTAAAGTGTAGATTAAATCCATAGGATCCTCAGCAATTACAAAATTTTTAGGCTCCATCACCTTCTATATAATGATATTCAATAAAATAGAATTTTCATGGAAAAATTGTATGGTTCCTCATGGTTTTTTCATCTTTATCAAATCTTCATCTACAACATCTATAATTTTGAACAATGCTATATCATGACTATTCATTGATATCTCTTTTCTAAGAGATCCTTTATTTCTAGTTTACACAAATTAAATTTAGAGAAATTGAATTTAATAATATTATATTATAATGTGCTTTCCATGAGTTCTCTAACCACACTTTTATCTATAAAACCAATAAAAAAATACTCCCGCAATAACAAAAAAATACACAACATTACAAGAAAAATGTCCCTTTCTAAATCAATTTTAAGCTTTGATACCAAATGTTGATTAGAAAGGTAAATGACATCATGAAAATAATATCACAATAGATATTTAATATCGTAAATTATGTGACTAAGACAATACAAATTAATGAATAAGAAACCAACACAATTCCAAACCATACCACTAAATTTATGTGGAGAAACCCTTGCAGGAAAGAACTTTACCATTAGAAAAACCTAAGCTTGTATTACTTTCAAAAGATTATAAACTAATACAATCAGTTACATCTCTGATAATAAACTAGTAACATAAGATAATTCAAAAATAACCTTACAATATATTTCCCCATTTCACCAATAAATAAAAATGCCAAAACAAGAAACCATCAATTAGTATCCAAAATTATAAGTCAAAACCATGAGCCATGATAAAAATCCATCGCTCTAGTCAACATTAAGTATCTAAAAGTAGCATGAAACTCCTCTCACAAATATTACATCCTTCTTATGCATCCAAAAATATGTCATAAATTCTATTATAACAATCAAATTGACCAAGATCCCAATCCTAGGTGCTCCATGAGGGCATTCAATTTTTTTGTTATAACCACCAAATTAGGAAGATTCTTTGTAATTCCCAATTTTAACCTTTGCAATGTAACCTCCTATTTAATGCCTTCTTAAAAAAAATCCCAAGTATCCCAAAGAATAAATAATGTTCCCCCCCACACATGGGCATCCCATTTTTTGTACTTCAGCATGTTTAGAGATAATACAGTAGTTATCATCTACATAATTACATATAATTAATCAAGACTTAGGATTGAAAGTTGAATAAAACCCCTTATCCTAACATGAAATCACACAAACCATGGTGTCTACAATAAATTTCACAAGAACATCCAACTATTCTTAGGCATAATATTCTCCATTACTAATAACATACTAGATTCACATAATCTATTCAATAACCTCTAGTATTTGAACAAAAAGGCTAGCCTTGAAAACTCTACACTCACATCAACCCACATCTATGTACACATTTTAAGTGTATAGCTCTCATCAAGACTAGAATCACATGAAGCCTCCATATCTTGAATTTGATAGTTGAGCTCTTTGTCATACTACAATAGAATTGAACTACATTGAATAACAACCACATTGATCTAATTTTCAATAAAACACAATGCCATCCATGCAATTCAACATTTTATGCTAGAAAACCACTTCTTCACTAGAAAAAATATTATGGATTACCTTCTTGCTGCCAGTCTAACCTTCTTTACATTCTAGCTTTAGAACACAATGATTCACTTCCCTCAACAGGGTAGCATGGGATCATCTACACACTCTCCTTTTATTATTGGATTACAAGTACTAACTTAATTTTTAGACAATCATGCATACTCAATACCATGATTTAAAAAATAATAAAGACAATACACTCCAAAGCTTCATTGGTACCTAAGTAAGAGTATGCATAATTTGGATCTTTACTTGTTCTTCAACTTCATAAACCTTTCTATATTTACATCTGCAAATCATCAAAAAAATATGCACATCAACAAGTTATGCATCACACACACCTCTTCTCCATTTTTATGCTAATATCTCTCATTATTTTTCTACTGTAATGAGGAATTTACACTACAAGAAAGGATGAAGTGATTTGGATGCAACCATCCAATGGTTTGATATAACTAGCATTTCTTCAAACTTTATTATCAACAAGTTTTATTCAACAATCACTAGACATAATGGAGTCTGACATTCTACAAGGAATGGTGAATGATCCAAGAATAATTCTACACAATTCATGTTCTTTTGTGTTGGATCAATGTTAGCACATATCATTTTGTTATATTTACTTATGTGTACACTTCACACCAAGCTACATTGCACATTGTTTTTTTTGGGAAATTTTTTTCCTAAATTTGCACAAGCATCAAACAAATGGTTTAGTATAAGATTGTTGTGTGCACACTCTTTAGTCACATTGTAAATTTCATAGCCACATGCCATTTTAAGATTATGCACATTAACTTCAACATCTTTTCAACTACCCACTCGAACATATTTGTATTGTGTTTGACCAAGAAGTCGATAGATATAAACATGAACCAATATGATCAACTCAACTTCGTACATGTATACACCTTGTCATACCTACTCCACGTGATCATGTCAACCAAGTAGCATTGTATATTTAATATTTGGAACAAACCTATCCACATAGGAAGTACACCATATGTGTATGACACTTTTTATCACATATGGAGGACCTAGTTAACAATAATTTATAAAAGTATACTCATTTGTATATTGATAAATTAGTCTTCCTACTAGTTATCCCAGTCAAATTAGTTGACATAGGAGCCTACTCTCCTACTAGATTATTTATAGTTATATATCATACAACTTTGACACATACAAGACAAAATTATTCATGCACATGTCATGTATTTGCTTACCTTGGACATGAAATTATAAGAACACTTCTACATATCAAGCTTTCCAAGGAGAGTATCTCCACTACCTTAGCTCCATAACTTCATCTTCAAAAGCTCTAATTCTCAAACTAAAATTAGATAAAAATACATTTACAAATGATTTTTTTAAATTATTTTATTTTATTTTATTCAAGGGGTAAACTCTTTTGACGGGCATAGACGAGGATACAACCATTCAACAATAACATAGCGGAGGTTTGAACAATTGGCAAGAACAATGCCACCAATAAACCATCCGCCAATACCAATACGGCATATATTTACAAAAAATGTTCACCATAGAAAATAAAAAATTATTTATTTTAGATGTGTGTTTAATTAAGACAAAGAAAAAATATTTAAATGTATATAAAAGAAACCTCAAATTTGACCTACTTTAGCATACTTTGATCTAGGATTTTCAAAACAATATGATTGAAAACTTTGGAAACAAAAACTTTCAAGCATGTGACTAGTTGATAAAGAACAATAAAAAGAGGTGAAAAGGGAACAAAAATAGACATGTTCTAGTTATGAAAGATGTTTGGAATGAAAAGAGGAAGATGCCTACCAAATTTTTATATTTTTTGAGTAGATAACTAGGCCATTAGGTACAGTGGCTACCAAGAGGGTGGGTTGGACCTCTTTTTACTCCTATGCCAATGACCTAGTCTAGGCATTAGCCTTGTCTTAGAGAATGTAATTATATATTTGAATTTAAAGAGGGAACTTATTGACTTTATGCAAGAGGTTCTCAAAAGTAGACACTTATTAATCAGTATGTGGAAACAAATGGAAATGCGGTTGTATACATAAAAATAGTCGTAATACATAATCACGGCAATTAATTAAATATTTGTTATTTAATTAATTTTTTCTAAAATCTCTACATATGATTAAATTTGAGTGAATTTAATTATATTGTTCATTCATCTTATTCTTCCTTCATAATTAAATAGAATTTATTTTATTTAATTATTTTCATATGTCCCACTTAATTAATTAAATAAATACATTTTATTTATTTAAATTAATTATCCTTTATTTAATTTAAAATTAAATCTTTTTATTTTAATTAAATTTAAATATTTCTTTTCTATTTTAATTCTTCTTCTAATTAATTAAATGATTCATTTAGTAATTTCATAAAAGTGATTTAATTAAGTAGGTCCTTGTTGGTAAAATATCTTATGCTTTCTTTAAATCAAAATTAGGTATTTTAACGTTGTGAAATCTTCTCATATCATGATTAAATATTTTATTTTAATTATGAGATATTCTGCTTTTTTCAATAAGAATATGATTAAAGCTCTTTTCTCACCACAAGTTTTCTTTTGCTTTTAAAAAGCTTAATTAAATATTTTATTTAATTAAGAAAAGCTGAATGTCATCCACAAATAAATAATTGATTTTTTTTAATTAATTATTTATTAGCTTTAAATCTTTCTTTTATTCTTTTAAAGAAAGATGATTTCCTATCTTCTTATCTTTTTCCTCTTTCATAGTAAAATAGAAAAATATGGTTTTAGGTTTCTTCTATTTTCTCTTCAATTTCATCTTTCTTCAACCGTTCGATCTGCCAGAAATTATCACAACCGTCAATCGAGACAGCCAATCAAAATCATTCGAAAAACTCTATAAATACCTGTGTGAATCCAAGCATTGGTAATGGGCAATTAATTAATAGGCAATTAATTAGAGCTCATGCATTTAGTTCATTTAGCATTTTAATCTCATAGCACCATGTTTATTTCAAGTTTATTAGTTCAAATCATCATCATAGCTTAATCTTGCATCTACATCATAGCAAAATCTCATTCTTTAGGAAGACAGTTTGTTGAGCCTAGCCTACAAATATGAGAACACAAAAGCTGGAATCGGCAAAAACACTAAAGATAGAGGACAATAGGACGACAATGGAAGCGGGATACTGAGTTTGCACTTCTTTACTCTTTATATTCTATTTTGTTATAATGTTCTATTGGTGTGTTTGAACAGTTATTTTTAATTCTTTTACACATCTGATTTTCATACACACATTAAATGGCGCCCACCGTGGGGCTAGTGCCCCCATTTTAGACTTCTTTCTTGCAGGTTTTCTTTTAGGTTTCCCTTGCATTTTTTCGGGCATTCGACAACACATATGGAAGATCCAGAAATTTTTTATTTTGCAGGTATTTCGGTGCATCTGAAGACTGTATCGGCGCATCTGGGAATTTCTGCGGCGCATCTGGGAAATAGAATGGCGCATCCGAGAATTTCTACAGAGCATTTAGGAATTTAGTTAGCACATATAGGACTCTCTTTAGCGCATTTAAATATGTTTCAGAAAATCTAAAAAAAATTTCTTTGCATTTAGAATAGCGCATATAGGTTATGTTTTCGTGCATCTGGGTAACAGAGTGGCGCATTTCTATTCTATTTTAGCGCATTTGGGTAACAGAGTTGCGCATCTGGTCTCTGTTTCTATGCATTTGGGGGACAGAGTTTCACATCTGAATTGTAACAGGGATTCTGAGTCTGACGCCTTCCGCAGACATAATTCATTTCTTTTTTTTCTTGCTGGGTTTTAAAATGAATCAATCTAGGGTAGCCACCACACCTTTATCATGTAGTTAAAAAAGAACCCCATGTCTGTTGTGAAGCAAAATCTTCACTTAGATTAAATCACTTTTGATTTTGGTGCATCTAAAATGAACTTGTTTACTCTTATTGACTGTGCTTGAAAGTGGTAGGTGATTATGCTCTCACCCTGTGCAAACTACGTGATCAGAAAACCAGACCCACTTTGCCCTGTGTAACCCTGACTCAATAATTGAAGTATCCTCTCCCCTTGTGCACTTGTGCGATCCTGGGTGCAAGAGAAACAGTTATTGACTCTAGAAATTAGGCCTGCCTTAAGGGAAAAAGTACTCACCTTAAGGGACGACTCAAACCGGCAATGGAGCTAAGGCCAAGCTACCCCCAACCGGTATATAAATGTAAATCTTAAGGGAAAACCTAAGGTTGCTTTAGTGCGGATGTGTCATACGGATGGAGTAGTACTCCCTTAAACCCTGTTGAGCTTAACCTCTTCAGGCTGGAGTGCCACCTATGATTAATCTCTTGCCCCATGTATGGCCACTCGAACGGGGGTCCCGAACTAAATACCATTGTTTAGAAAGCCAAAAACCTTCTATCTGCTAGTCCAAGATTGGTCGGTGAAGCCTTCCACACTTTTTTGTAGTAGAGGTGATCAGCTCGCCATGGAGTTTCCATGGGGGTTGGAAGCTTGGTTGGCCTGAGAAGAGAGTGCACTGTAAGGGGGAGCCCGTGCAGCCAAGCTTTGGATTCACACGCTACTGATATGCGGTTGGGGAAACCCACGGAGTCTAGCGGATATTGTCTTGGCCTAACCTAGGTTGTGCTTGTCTTATTCTGTGCTTGGTTACGAATCAACTTAAATTAGATTGTTTGCTGTGCTTTCAAAAATATTAATTCAGATAAAGGATCATCCAAAAACCAACATGATAAATTTCAGCTGAAAACTGGTCAAAACTGTCCTTAGAAAAACTGTTTTAGCGCATCTAGGAAAAACTGCAGCTCATTTAAACTCTGTTTTGACGCACCTGTATTCTGTTTTTCAGCGCATTTAGGGTATTCTGCTGTGCATATGTGCTCTGTTTCTGCGCATCTAAGGTATTCTGCAGCGCATTTGACTCTTTCTCCAGCGCATTTACCTTTTTCTGCAGCGCATTTAGGAAACAGAATAGCGCTTTTAGGTTTCTGTCAAAATTTGTACACAGACCCGAATCTCTGAGATTTTACTCCCATGTTGAGAAAGTGGAAATCAACCAAGTTCACCAAGAAATCAGTTTTCAATAGGATCAAGAAGCCCAAAACAAACTTAAGTTACAAAAAGACTTTAGATCGCAGAGAATTCCTGTATAAGAGTCGAGACATCTTGCTCCATTATCGCACATTCCTCCATAGATACCAAGACTACATTAGGGGATTCACTGACGATTATGCTGTAGAACCTTTGGCTACCCAAGCTTATTATCAAAGATTAGCATTGTCTCAACGTCACAATCTTAATCAACCTCTTGAGTTAGAGAATATACCACAACCTTCATTTGAATATTCAATGCGTCCAAATCAAATCCTTCAGTGACCTTTGATCATATCCGAGGATTTCTTACATATGCCTATTTTTACAAGATCTCAACACAACAAGCTAGGAGAAACATCTCAACAAGAAACTTCCACACACAACATTCAAGAAGAAGGTGAATGTGATAGTCCTCTTTTTAGTGTGAGTCGCAATCCCCTTTTCAGTGACAACAATATGGCTGATAGAGAAGAAAATTCATTGCTTAAGAACAAAAACATGAACAAAACTCCCGTAGATAGTGATGATGAGCAAGAGGAAGAACTTCAACTTAGAGAGGCGAAACAGAACCCCAAGTTCCTTAAGATCCTTGAACAGATTATACAACGTGACAAAGAGAAGTACTTTTTTTTCTTGGCAGATCAAGGAGCTAAATTGCCTAAAGACTTTGATACCGAGAAATTAAAAAGCAAGGAAGAAGAACCATCCCTATCTGATTTAACTTTCTTTAAAAAAGAGTTTAAAGAAATGCAGGGAACAATCAAAGAATTACGAGGGGGAACCACAACCAAGAAATACACTTTGGATGACATATGTCCTTATCCTTTTGATAGAAGTCTCAACATGATTCCATTTCCTAAACACTGTGAAATTCCCAAATTTGATCGTTATAATGGGAAATAAGACCCAATTGACCATGTTAGAGACTTTCGAAACATGACATTGGAATTTTCCCACAAGGATACATATTTATTGCGATTATTTCCTCGAAGCCTTGGAGTCAACTCTATGGAATGGTTATCTAAGATCACACCTCTTGTTCGAACATTTGAGGAATTGATCAATTTGTTCATAACACAATATGCTTACAACATTCAACACCAGATCACCATGATTGATCTTTGCAAAGTTGCGCCAAAACCCGGTGAATCTTTCACTACCTTTCTTCAAAGATGGAGAAGAATGTTCACTAGGTACCCCCGTCATGTCCCTGAAAAGGAGAAAATGGTTACTTTCATCAATAGCCTCAATTCAGAAATGAGCTATCGTTTCAATCTACATTGTCCACCTTCCTTTGAGAAATTGATTGAGGATACCATCACCATCGAAAGTGCTTTGGTCAAAAGAGGGACATTAAAACTTGATAGGGACAACCCTAGCTCATCTAACCATTACAACAATCAAGACAAGTCTAAATTTTGGACCCGCAACAAGAACGTTGTAAACGATGGTGTTGTAGATGCAAATCATATCACGACTAGGCCATTTGTCTTGAGCACTCCTCGTAACAATAATTACAACAATGTCAATTTAGTCGCGAATCTAGGAAACAATCATCCCCCTTCAACGAACAACAATCAGGGGACTGCCAACAACCAAAACTACCAGGGAAACAACAACAACAACACTTTAGGGAATACCTCAAACACGAAACCACAATGCTTTCCATTCTTCTCCAATAGAAGAACTTTCACTCCACTAGGACAATCCTTAGAATCTGCTTTCAAAGAGGTCATGGAAAAGAATGTCCTTATGTTACCACCACAATGCAATTATGAACCTAGTGTAAAACCTCCATCATGGAATGAGGCCTATTTTTGTGACTACCATAGGTGCAGAGGTCATCATACAAACAACTATCAAGGTTTGAAACATGCTATTCAAGATGTAATTGACAAGGGCATTATCACAGTAGAAGGACAACAGAAATCCAACGAAGATCACCAAGCATTTGAAAATCCTCTACCAAATTATCAAAAGGGAGAGTTTTCTGACAAAAATGTGAACCAACTCAATGACAATGTAATCCGTCACCTTTATACGGACGATGAGCGAGTCAACGTTATAAAAATCAAAGAGAAAGTGGACAATGAACAAGTGAATGTCACAACAAGAGCACAAGCTAAAGTTGTCTTGAAAGGTACCACTTCAAAATCCACTGAGACCTTCCCTCAGCATCAATATGACTTAGTTAACCAACTTCAAAACACTCTGGCTCAAATCTCCATTTTAGAACTCCTGAAGATTTCCCCTGCGCACAAGGAAATTTTAGAAAAAGCCCTTTTTGAGATGACTGTATCCACGGATTTGGATGTGAACCAATTTCAAGCCATGGTAGGACATTTTTCCTCACCTATGTGTCTCTCATTTTCAGACAAAGATGATGTTTCCATGACTCATCCCCACAATTCATCTTTATACTTAGAGGTCATGATCCATAAATTCCGTGTTAAACGTGTTCTAATAGATGGAGGGGCTGGTCTAAATATATGTACCTTGAAGGTGGTTCAAGCATTAGGATTTGCAGAAGACTCCATTGATCCTAGAAGGAAGATTACTATAAAAGCCTATGATGATGAGGAAAGGACGTCCAAAGGTCTAATCATGCTACCAATCAGAGTGGGACATGTTATCAAAAATACCTTTTGTCAAGTTTTAGATCGAGATCTTGCATACAATATCTTGTTGGGTCATCCTTGGATCCATGAAATGCAAGCTGTTCCATCCACTTACCATCAATGTCTTAAGTTTCCATATGATGGACAGGAAATCACTATACCAGCTGATAATTCAAACACCCAAACTTGTGCCAATGTCAAAGCTCATCAGGATACTTTGGTTCCAAATAATCGAGAAGGACTTGCTAATACTCCTCCTAAACATGCTACACACGTCAGTCAATTAACCAAAAGCTTTGACAAGAAACTGCAGTTCAAGGAAAGTGGAGTTGGGGAATATTCCCTTTGTCTTGCTAATCTACCTACATCTCCTTGATCACATGGACAACCTTCCATTACACAACAACAGATATCAGCAGCATCAACATCAGCACAAGTACAAACAGAGCCCACTACCAAAATCAATGGACAATTTATCAAAGAAAAGTTTCCCATGGGAGATTCTGAGGATACAACAATTCTGGATTGGCTCTATAAGGATGAAGAGGAAGCAGTTCTAAATGTCACCTTACCAACAGATCAATATGGGAAAGGATATTCCATCATGCAAAAGATGGGATATGACAATGGTCCTCTTGGAAAAAGAAAAGAAGGCGTAGTTGAGCCTATCCATCTCCCAGGGCTTGCTGCATATGATAAAACTGGAATAGGCTATGATGCCACCCAATCTAAACAACCACAAGGTAATTTTTTTACACTACAAGAGGGTTTTGATAAGAAAGAGACATGTTTGGCATCAATCCTGAATTGCATAGAAAATAACTCTGACACAGATTCTGCTGAATATGAATGGGATACCATCCATGATGACAAATTTTGGAGAGACAAAGAGGTAGATGTCATACACAAGTATACGCCCGCTTTAATCAAAGGAGAAGGTTCAGGGTCCCAACCACAAGAATCTGAACCACAAAGTAACTATGAGTCCAGTGATACTGAGTCAGATTTTAACGAACAAGACTATCAAGAGAATAGTACCATCATTGACCTACCTCATACCTCGGATCCTACCGATAACTCTGTCTTGACCCTAACCATCGCCGATTTCACACGACCAAATGACGCGTTACCTTTAATCCATCATGATCTCATTGACTGGGATCTAATCGAACCTATGGATATACCTATTTTTCCAAATGACGAAGCTATCATAAACTTCCTTTCCACCGATGATGTAAATGATTGTTCCACTGGCAATTTTCGGTATGAAGTCTTTAATCAGGAGAGTGTCAAGTCTCCTAGCTGCAAAAATGAAAATAAAGAAAAATGATCTAGTGGTGAAAACCAGAATCTGGCAGTACTAGATCAAGCAAAAGATAAAATAAAGAGCGTATCAGATGGTGAAAACCTTTTTGAGGCACCACCTGATGGGAATCTTGACACTCTCCCAGAGCACTATCATGAGCGATCACCCATCTTGATTGAGCCTACAAAGAAAATCAATATTGCAACTATAGATAATCCAAGGATTTTGCAGCTAGCTGAATCAATGACAGAAAAAGAAATCCCAGAGTTCATGAACTTTCTTAAAGAAAATCAAGTTAATTTTGCTTGGTCCTATGCAGATATGCCAGGCCTTGATCCTGATCTCATTATGCATCATTTGTCTATCAAACCAGGAGTTAAACCAGTAAAACAAAAACTCAGAAAGATGAATCCTCATGTAGCACTACTAGTTAAGGAAGAACTCAAGAAGCTCCTCAATGCGGGTTTTATAAGATCAATTGCCTATATAGAATGGATCTCCAATATTGTACCAGTAGCAAAACCAGACAAACGTGTAAGAGTATGCACTGATTTTAGAGACCTTAACAAAGCTTTCCCAAAGGATGACTTTCCGCTTCCGAGCATCAACACTATAGTTGACTTGACAGTTGGCCATGCCATGTATTCATTAATGGATTGTTTCTCTGGTTACAACCAAATCAAGATTGCACCAAAAGACCAAGAGAAAATAGCTTTCACTTGTCCGTGGGGAACATACTGTTGGAATGTCATGCCTTTTGGCTTAAAGAATGCTGGAGCTACTTATCAAATAGCTATGACTATGATCTTTCACGACATGATGCACACATTCATGGAAGATTATGTAGATGACATATTGGAAAAATCACACACCAGAGAAGGACACTTAGAGATACTGTCTAAAATATTTACCAGATTGGAGAAATTCAAAGTTTGCCTAAATCTGAAGAAATGTGTTTTTGGGGTCACATTCGGAAAGCTGCTAGGATATATTGTTTCAGAAAAGGGAATTGAAGTAGATCCTGCTAAAGTTCGCGCAATCATGGAGATGCCTCCCCCAAAGAACATCAGTCAATTAAGATCATTACAAGGGCGACTTCAGTCTATCAAAAGGTTCATTGCACAATTGGCTGACAAAAGTCTACCATTTACACATCTCCTACATAAGAATGTTCCTTTTAGATGGGACGACAAATGTGAAATGGCATTTCAACAAATCAAGCAGTACCTGATGAACCCACCAGTTCTCGTACCACCAAGTCCAAACAAACCATTGATCCTGTATATTGCTGCAATCGAGACATCCTTGGGAGCATTATTAGCACAAGAAGATCATGAAGGGAAAGAACGCGCAATCTATTACATTAGTAGAACACTGACAGGTCACGAGCTTAACTACACTTTCATTGAGAAGGCTTGTTTAGCAGTCGTCTTTGCTTCACAGAAATTCTGACATTACATGCTAACTCATACAATTAATCTTGTTTCAAAAATTGATCCACTCAAGTATTTACTAAGCAAAGCATCGCTAACAGGGAGGTTAGCAAAATGGGTCATGATTTTGAGTGAGTTCGACATCCACTATGTTGATCGCAAAGCAATCAAAGGACAAGTTATTGCGGATCAACTAGCAGACGCTCCTCTCCAAACAGAGCACCCCTTACACATTGAGCTCCCATACGCTGATGTTTTCACGGCAGACTCTAAGCAGTTATGGTCCTTATACTTCGATGGTTCTTTCACTCAACATGGATCGGGGGCAGGCATTCTCTTTGTCACCCCTCAAGGACATACCATTCCTCAGTCATATAGGCTAATGTTTCCATGCACCAATAACATAGCCGAATATGAAGCACTAATCACTGGACTGAAAACAACATTGGAATGGAGGATTACCGAGCTACAAGTTTATGGTGACTCACAACTAGTTATTAATCAAATCAATGATGACTATCAGACTAAAGATGACAAATTGTTGCCATACAAGAAGATGATTGATGACTTCAAAAAGTACTTTGTGGACATTCAGTTCACACAAATTCCAAGGATTGACAACAAGGCGGCTGACGCTATGGCTACGATCGCCTCATTGATACAACTCCCAGAAAAACAAACTCGCTATGAATTTCTGGTGGAACAATTATTTACACCTGCCTATGACACACCTGAAAGCCAAATTATCTGCCACCTAGTAGGATCCGATTCACCTTGGTATGGTAAGATTTATACATACCTAAAAGATGATATTTTACCACCCGACTTATCCCGCAAGCAAAAATGTAACTTTATCTGACAATCCTCTCGATATACCCTCATCGCTGATACCCTTTATTGCCGTGGTCTTGATGGTACATTACTTCAATGTCTTGAACGTGACAAATCCAACAAATATTTACAAGAAGTTCATGGGGGAATTTGTGGTACTCATTCGAGTGGACTAACCTTATCCAAGAAATTGATTAGAATGGGTTACTACTGGCCTACAATGGAAAGGGAATCATTCACTTTTGTTAAAACATGCTCAAAATGTCAGATTCATGGGAATCTTATTCATGCTCCTGCACAAGAACTTCATTCGTTTACACCCACCTGGCATTCTCTCAATGGGGGTTAGATCTCGTGGGCAAAATTTATCCTTCCTCTTCAAATGGGCATAAGTTCATTATCACAGTGACAAAATATTTCACTAAGTGGATTGAGGCAGTACCTCTATCTAAAGTCACTGGAAAACAGATCTCATCCTTCATTCTCAATTACATTATTTGTCGATATGGTATTCCTAATGCTATTATTACAGATAATGGTCGGCCTTTCAAAAATCAGGATGTTGATGAACTTTGTGAAAGATTCCATATTCAACACGCATATTCCACTTTACTATCCACAAGGGAATGGCCAAGTAGAGGCCTCAAACAAGACTATACTAAAGATTTTGAAGAAGACTATCAATGACTCAGGGAAGGATTGGCATGTTCAACTCAATCCTGCCTTGTGGGCTTAACTAGTGTCCAAACGCACAGAGCGACACCTTTTGCCCTCGTCTATGGAGCAGAAGCCATATTGCCTTTAGAGGTAGAAATACCTTCATTAAGAGTATCACTGAAAGGTCTCATAACAGATGAGGAATACAGAGTTTCCCGACTATAAGAGTTAGAACTTTTAGATGAAAAGAGACAAAGAGCAGCAGACCATTTAAAAGCATACCAACAGATGATGTCTCGCAGCTATAATCACAAAGTAAAGCCACTACCTTTCAGGTGGGTGATCTAGTTCTGAAAGAGAGAACCTGTGCAATCAACAAGACAGAGAAAAGAAAAGAAAATTTGAACCAAATTGGTTAGGCCCCTATGTGGTTATTGCAGTCTACGGTTCAGGAGCATACAAGTTATCAACACCAGAAGGAGACCTATTTGATGAACCCATCAACAGTATACATCTTAAGAAGTATTATGTTTAAGTCAGAATAAGTCTTGAAGATATCCAAAAACAGCAGAAAAAGTCCTGAAGAAATCCAAAAACAGCAGAAAAAGTCCTGAAGAAATACAAAAAACAGCAGAAAAAGTCCCAAGAAATCCAAAAACAACCAAAACAAGAGAAAAGTCCCTAAGAAATCCAAAAACGAAGAAAAAAGTCCCGAAGAAATCCAAAACGCGAGAAAAGTCCTCAAAACTAAAAACAAAGAGAAAAGTCCTAAAGAAACTAAAAACAACGTGAAAAGTCCCTCAAGAAATACAAAAATCAAAAGAGAATGTCATAGGGTGAACCCCGCAAACAGACAGTCTATTGACAGCAAAATACAAAAAAAAAAAAAACATCAAAAGAGAATGTCATAGGGTGAAAACTTGGCAAACAGGCAGTCTATTGACAGAAAAATACAAAAAAATCAAAAAGAAATCAGAAAAATGCAATAAATACGGATAGTGAAAATCTGGCAAACAGACGCTATCTGTACGTCTCCATTTATTAGTTCCTGTTTTGCATATTGCCTTTTCAGCTTTTCCTTTTTTCGCATCTCTTTTTTTTTCACATCTTAGGGTCATAAAATGCATCATCCTGCCGCCATTTGCCTAGAGTGTTAAAACGTCTTACCATGGCTTGATCGTTTGTACATATTCCTTTCCACAAGTTGTGTCAATCGACGGGGCAAAACTCAACAGGGGGCACTTAACTTTCAAAGCATACCAAAACAGCTAGACCATGACATAGGATCTGATCATGCAAACAAACAACAAACTCACACAACAACTTTATCTGATCATGACACACTTTTCAGCAAGATATCATATCATTGTCTATTGGATGATCCAAATATCTGAATAATGTATGAAATAACAGTATTACATGTTTGACCAAAAGTTGTTTGATTTTCGATATCATTACTCTGGAGCACACTCAATGATGTATTGAACTAGAGTGGCAAGGAACGAGAATGACTTTTCTTTTGTCTGCTGTCTGGAGGTTAACAGTCAATCAGATGCAAATATGTCACAGGACATGACGATCAAAACAATATCATCGATGACAGTTCCACATTTGCATCAGAACAGGGGTTAATCTTTGTCTGTTTATGCAAGAAATGCTCAGGTCATCTCGGTTCAATTATACCTCGATGCTTGTGTTCGCTTGCTATATCAAAATTCATGAAAGTTGTACTCTAGTCATCATTGGTGCTAATTTCCCCTCTGATGCTTGTACATACTTCCAACATTTCAAAACATTCTATGATGATTCAAGAAGGCTTATAACAGGCTCAACAAACTGGTTAGTTTCATGTAGTTGCATATTCATTAGATCATTGTATATATCTGCATATTGGATTCACATCAGTATTTTGCAAGGCTGAATGAACGCATTAACGGTTGTCATATAGTTTTGACCTTTTCGTGGAGGACATTTGGACATTTGATTCATTGCATCCATTCATTGTTCATTTATCATTTTATCATTCCTTCTCATTTTATCATTCATTCCTGTTATCTTTATCCTTCCCATTTATTCCTCATCCATCCCTTCTCCATTATCCTTATCATTATCCATTTCCTTCATCATTTCATTTCATCCATTGTCCTTCCTCCTTCCTTCATTTCTCCATATTCCATGTCATTTCTCCATTCCATTCCATTCCATTCATTCATCCATATCCATTTATCCATTTCATTATATCTTCTTATTCCTTCATCCTTTCATTATTTATCCATTTATCCATTTCCATCCATTCATTTCCTCATTTCTATTTCATCCATCTTCCTCATTCATTATCATTTCTCATTTCATCATTCCATTTTATCATTTATCATTTTATCCATATATTTCATTATCATTCATCATCCCTTCTCATATATCATTGTGTTTTTCATTTACCATTAATCATTTTCATTTCATCATTTCTCCATTTCATCCATTGTCCTTCCTTCTTTTCATTTCCATTATCCTCATCCATTATCCATTCATTTTATCATTTTAATCATTGCCTCCATATCATTTTATCATTTCATCATTTATTTATCCTTCCTTATCATTTCATTTACCAATATCATTTATCATTTTACCATTTATCATTTCATCATTTTATCATTTTATCATTTCATATCATTTCATCACCATTATCATTTATCATTTTATCATTTATTCATCATTTCTCATTTTATCATATCATTTCATTACCATTATCATTTATCATCTTTCTCATATATCATTATCATTTTATCATTTATCATTTATCACTTCATTATCATCCCCATCATTTATCTTTTCATCATTATTCATACCACATTCATTATCTATCATGTCACGATGCATTGCATACATTGAAAAATTCAAAAATAAATTAACATCTCACATATATACATACATCATCACAAAATCATTGCATTCACATCATAATTACTACACCATCCTGCATCATAATGATTAGTCCGCAAAAATAATTAAAACATATCAAACTCCATCTCATATCATACATGCATACAAGTCACATCCATAGCATATCACAAATGCATCCACATAAACATCATCAGAAACATCGCCGCTGCATATCATCGCTCATCAAAATAATACACATGTCCAAATGTCCAATGAAGCTAACAAAAGGTCAGAACATAATACATAAGACATGATCAAAAACTCAATATACATAACAAATCAGCCCCAAAATGGCTAACTGGTGGATGCCCTTGAAGGAGCTGGTCCGGAAGGAGGTGGCCTGCCACTCGTACCTGCATCAAGATCCCGTTGAGGCCCTATAACCTCTCTGCCACGTGTCAATGTCTGGGATCGGGTCCTCGTCCTGCTATGAGATCTGGGATAAGGCTCTCGCCGCTCGGGAGGGCATAGCTCCTTGTAACGAACTCTATAGTACTCGGCCTCCCTGGTAGCCTTGAACCCCTCTGCAATGGCCTCTCGTAAGGAGGTACTCTCTACGGTACCCATCAGCCTCTGTGCCACACCCTCGGCCTCCAGTGCTCGCCGTATAAGGGCATCCCTCTCCGCTATCAACTGTGACACTTGAATCCGGGGCAGGTACCTGTGCCTGTGCCTGTGCCTGTACCTGTGCCTATGCCTATGCCTGTGCCTGTGCCTGTACCTGTGCCTGTGCCTGTGTCTGGGCCTGTGCAAGCTGTGCCTGTAACTGCACTATCATGCTCTGAGCCTGCGCTAACTGACTCTCTAGCTGTCCCTGTTGCCCCTGAAAGGTCTGCACTTAACCCTGAAAAGCATCTATCTGTGCCTGCTAAGACAAGGATGTCACCCTAATCACTGTCTGAGGCCTACCACCAGATCTGGTCCGCTGAGGAATCGGTACTCTACCTAGGCTGTCTAGTCTCTGCTGCCTCTCCTCATCCCCATCATCTCCATCATCTCCGCCATTTGAGCTGTCCTCCTCCTCCCCATCTCCACTCTCCTCACTCTCCTCTCCCTCCTCCTCCTCTCCTCCACCCATAGCCTGCTCCCCTCCACCCATAGCCTGCTCCCCACCGGCCACACCTCCCTGTATCCCTGTTTCTGGCTGTGGTGCTACTCTGATCGCTCGTACCTCATCTGGCACTGTGAACCATGGAAATGGATGCGTGTGAAAGTACTGGGCATAATCATCTGTCATCCCTGCATCCAATACCTCTGGCCTGTTCGCCCATACCTCGGGCTGTAATGAGGAGTACTCTGTATACGCTGCCTGGTATGGAATGCATGGCCCCCATCCTACATCCCCCTTGCATCGCTCATAATGAGCAATGCCCTGGGGCATCCCCTGCGTGAAACCAAACTGCCTCAGAACCCGTAGTGCCAGAAATCTCTCAATAATAAAGGGCGTCCGCCCTATCAGGTATCGTGGTCTGCACACAAAAGGCATCTCTAGGTGATCGGTCGCCCATGCCTCACAGTCTGTGTAGGGCCTCCATATCACTGCATCCACATCATCCAAAACTCGCTGCCAGTACTCTACCTTGCCCAGCCTCTGCTGGACAACTACGCCAGAATATGCATACACATACGGCCTCCCTGCTAGTCTCGCTCTAGTGCAAAGTGGTCTCGTGACAGCAATGTGCTCCCACGCCCAGATCTGTAACAATGTAACTCCACTCGCTAGGCTCGTCGATCCTCTGTAAACAATCTAATGTAGATCATGGTACATGTCTGCTAGGACACAGCTACCCCAAGAAAATCTCCGTGGCTAAGTGCTCATCCACTCCAGCATCCTCCCCCACCCCACGGCGAATCCCTTCGACCGATGGTCCGGTCCAAGGAAGCCTCCGACAAATGCAGCCAACACCGCTACCAGAGCGGGGTACCTACTGAAATCATCCTAGTCTATCCAGTAACCATATATACCGGGATTGCCACATATCCGCTGCAACGCCTCGGTCCCACCAATCTCCTTGTGGTCATAAACCACAAGGGCTCCAACAACCGAAATCCCTAGAATCTGATACACGTCCTCAGGCGTCACACTCATCTCACCCGTCGATAGGTGGAAGGTGTTATGCTCTGAATGCCATCTCTCAACCAAGGCCGTTAATAGCCCCCTGTTGGCCCGAATGCCTGACGGCATGGTCAACAACGGTCCCAATCCACAGTCTGCTATCACCTATAACTCTGCAAGAGTCAGCTCTCCTATCCGCTCCCAACATAATGGGAACCGCTCTCTGATCTGGAGGCTTTTGAAAGCCTCCTATTTTGTTCGACCATCACAACAAATACATCAAATCAGACCCATATCACATGATCTATCTACCCAACATAACATATCAATGATCCATATCAAGTGTTACATCAATCTATCAGCATGTCCAATCAATCTACTTTATCATCATTTACTATTTGTTTTTCTTTTCAGGAAAGCAAATTTATCAACACATATCATTTCTTATTTGTATTTCAATCAGGAATGCAAATTTTTATTTTCATTTTATTATTTGTTTTCTATCGCAGAATGCAAATTTATCACGCATCTACTCTTTATTTTTCAATCGTGAGAAGTAATGTTATCAAAATCATTCAGTTTACTCTTTGTCGTTCGTCACAAAGTTATCGGCTATCTACTCTTTGTTTTCTCTTTTGAAGGCAACGTTATCAGTTCTCTATCAGATTCTCTATCCTATCAACATGATGGTTCTACAATTTATCTATCTATTGACTAAGGAAGCAATTTTAATCATCATTTTTCCTCACACAGGCATTCTGGGGAAATTTTCCTAAATGCGCAAATCTGTTTCCCATATGTGCTAAAAATGCATATGCGCTAATTTTTTTCTCAATTGCGCTACACTGTTTCCTAGATGCGCTAAAACTCTGTATGCGCTACTCTGTCTCTCGGATGCGCTACTCTAACTACCAGATGCGTAACTCTAACATTTTGGACCAAACCCTAAATGCGTAGTTCTGTGCCCTAGATGCGCTAAAACACCTACCTAGCCGATTTCACCCTATATGCGCAACTCTATCTATCGGATGTGCTAGAAGATCAGTTTTTAACCTATTCCTAGATGCGCTACAAAATTTCCTAGATGCGCTAAAGGATTTGTCGAATGCACTGAAACTATTCCTAAATATGCTAAAACGTTCAGAATATTTTTAATCCGATTTAAAAATAATCCAAATTCGATCTAAAATGCAAAATTTGACAACATAGATGGTTCGAATCACTCACCGGTGGCCCATATGCCGCTGGTCTCTGATATCGTCGCGCTCGCTCGAACCTATGTCTATGCACGGGGATCACCATCTCGCCAAGTCACTATCAGAGCTCAAATTTTACTGTAGCAGCAGGGTGAAAATGACACTTCACTTTACCCCTTTTACCTTATAAGGGTCTTTTTAGGATAGACATTAATGGAATTTTCCATTTTTCATCCTCTTTTTCACTGGGGCATCAGACACATCATCTATCAGGAGCTAAATCACTGTTCCCCTATCACTATCAATTTCTTCTTCCGTGATTTATCTCCCAAGGGGGCATCATCGACAATCAAAAACCAGAAACATATCAGGGGCAAATTTTTATTTTTCTTTGAAGCAATGCGTTTCACACATCACTTCAAAGAGGGGCAAAATGTATACGCATAAAAATGGTCTTGTCTATAATCCTAGCAATTAATTAAATATTTGTTATTTAATTAATTTTTCTAAAATCCTTTACATATGATTAAATTTAATTAATTTAATTATATTGTTCATTCATCTTATTCTTCCTTCATAATTAAATAAATTTATTTTATTTAATTATTTTCATATGTCCACTTAATTAATTAAATAAATACATTTTATTTATTTAAATTAATTATCACTATTTAATTTAAATTAATCTTTTTTGATTTAATTAGAATTTAAATATTTCTTTCTTCTATTTTAATTCTTCTTCTAATTAGTTAAATGTTTCTACATTTAATTAATTTCATAAAACGATTTAATTAAATGAATCTTATTTAATTAAAATATCTTGCTCTTTCTTTCTAAATCCAAAATTAGGTATTTTAACCTAATTGTGCAATCTTCTCATATCATAATTAAATATTTTATTTAATTATGAGATATTCTGCTTTTTTCAATAAAACATGATTAAAGCTCTTTTCTCACCACAAGTTTTCTTTTGCTTTTAAAAAGCTTAATTAAATATTTTATTTAATTAAGAAAAGCTGAATGTCATCCACAAATAAATAATTGATTTTTTTAATTAATTATTTATCAGCTTTAAATCTTTCTTTTATTCTTTTAAAGAAAGATGATTTCCTATCTTATCTTTTTCCTCTTTCATAATAAAATAGAAAAATCTGGTTTTAGGTTTCTTCTATTTTCTCTTCAATTTCATCTTTCTTCAACCGTTCGATCTGCCAGGAATTATCACAACCATCAATCGAGACAGCCAATCAAAATCATTTGAAAAACTCTATAAATACCTGTGTGAATCCAAGCATTGGTAATGGGCAATTAATTAATAGGCAATTAATTAGAGTTCATGCATTTAGTTCATTTAGCATTTTAATCTCATA